>BQNB010164923.1:3232-14281 GCA_026074375.1 Tanacetum coccineum | reverse complement strand
CAAATTGATATTTGAATTTGACATTTTGATGAAGTTGTGAATGGATATCGGATCTTAAGTGTTATGAAGTGTTGATTATATTGTAGTGAGAGAGAATGCAATTAACTCTACGGGATTTTACAACTCTATGATTAAAACCTAGAAGGAAAAAAGATTACTTATCGGGATTTTACAAAATCACTAGAAAAACCGTGAAAGTAGAATTGATAGGAAGAAAATTTTGGTTAAACTAAAGTTGACACGTTTCGCTTAAACTCTTGCATATTTCGCTTGAAATTCAACATATTTCGCTTGAACTCAATACTGCATGTTTCGCTTGAACTTGAACATATTTCGCTTGTCCATAACATATTTCGCTTGGCAATTAACTTTCATATTTCGCTTGGCAATTGACATATTTCGATTGACAGTTTAACATATTTCGCTTCTCAAATATCAACATATTTCGCTTCGAAATTTAACTTGCATATTTCGCTTCACCTATGACATATTCCGCTTGAAATTACACCTGCATGTTTCGCTTGAGTTGTCTTACATATTCCGCTTGCAGTCACTTTCGGGTGAAGGACCACAAACACAAACAAACAACTTGCCCTTGTGTTGTGAAGCAAAAATATTGGATCTATGTCCCTTAATCCCAACCGGTTTGGGACCATAAAGAGGATAAGGGAAAACACAAATAAGCCACGAAATAAGCTCCCAATAAGCTTGGTATAAGCTCGAAATAAGCTAGGATTAAGCACGAAATAAGCAACTAAAATTAGGAAAACTATAAAACTAGTTTGAAGATCAAACAAAAAAGGAAGACGTGACCCTTGTGACTTTTCTAAATCGAACCCTTAACACCACGTCGAGAAGGAAAAGAAGAAAAATAAGCTGAAATTAATAAGCTTAAAAGCAAACAACCGTGGAGCTTATCTAATTCTTTAAATGACAAATAGATAAGGTGAAGAATCATGAAGAACAAAGAGAGAATAAGGTTAATAAGCCAATAAGCTCCAAGCTTTTGAACCGTGGGCTTATTAAGAAAAATAAGCTATGGTTTGCTTATCTAAACCACAAAAATCAAACACTAAACACCCCTTGGCGAGTGATACCACGTGATAGTCTTATAAATTAACCCTTTCACAACTAATAAGCAAACCCGAATAAGCTATAGATAAGCCAGAAAATAGGAAGAAAAGAAAGGAAGAAAAAAAGAACTAGGAATATTAGATTAGAGAGAGAATTGGTGGATTACAAGTGTGAGCAATGTAACCAACACCCTCTACATGTGTGGAAAGGGTTTCTTTAATACCATTGAGCCATAAGTGGCATGTGGGCTTTCTAACTTGGGCCAGGCTTGGCTTATCTTGGGCTTTGAGCCCGAAACACGGAAAATATTAGATTACAGTCCAAGCCCGTTAAACCCGACTAGCCTATTACTTTACAAGACCCAATTTGACTTTATAAGACCGATAACATTCTTGTTTGACTTAATATAATTAAGGCTAACATAGTCAAATGAATTAGAGTGAATTGAATAATATTCATATGAATGAGAGTGAAGTGGTTCATAGTGTGTTTAACAGTAGAGAAAGTGATGTGGATGATAGTCCAATAAATGATAGATTCAAAACAGGTGAAGCGTTTCATGCAGTTCCCCCTCCCTACATTGGGAACTACATGCCCCCCAAGACCTGACTTATCTTTTGCTGGGTTAGATGAATCTGTTTTTCAGTCTGCAGTGAGAAAGACCACCACTAGTATGCCTGAAACTGAAACTAGTATATCTAAGAATAGTAAGGATATTGTAGAAAACCCTAAAACTGTTAGGCCTAGTGCTCCTATCATTGAAGAATGGGACACAGGTAGTGATAATGATAGTGTGTTTAGACCTAAATCTGATCAAACAAAACCAAAGTTTACAAAAATTAATTTTGTCAAATCTGGTGAAAATGTGAAATCTGTTAATAAGGAAAACATACATAGGAAAGTAGAGTATCCCAGGAAAAGTCAAAGTCCTAGGGGTAATAAAAGAAACTAGAATGGGATGATGACTCAAAAACTAGGGAATGGTTTTGAGTTTATAAAGAAAGCTTGTTTTGTATGTGGAAGTTTCAACCATTTAATCAAAGACTGTGATTTTCATGACAATAAAATGGTAGAAAAACCAGTGTTGAATAATAAGGGAAGGGTTATTGGTCAAAGAGAAATTAGACCAGTATGGAACAATGCTCAAAGGGTGAAACACCAAAATAAATTGACTCACTCACATCCTAAAATGAATTTTGTTCCAACAGCAGTTGCAACAAAGTCAGGACAAGTGCTAGTTAATGCTGCTAAGCAAAGCTCTCCAAGAGCAGCAACATCAATTAGTACTGCCAGGCCTGTTAATACTACTGCCCCTAAACCAAAAGTGAATGATGCATGATTCGATCGTGACCACACCTTTAATACATATATAATATAATTATAAATACTTATAAATATACGTAAGGATAGCTTCGAAAGTCTCAATATAATCAAAGTAGTGAACCGGCAAGTTGCGTTCCCGTATTGCTGGGCCAAAAGCAGTAGTTAGTGCTGCTAAGGGAAATGGGGAAATGCTGGTTAAGTCTCGCATGATGGTTTTGGAAGACCAACAGAAATGTATTGAACAGTACCTCAAAGACAGTGGATCATACATGCTTAAAAGATTTGACTATGTTGATCTACAAGGCAGACTCAAGTCAGTAATGGCTTGGGTCCCCAAGAGAAACTAATTCTCTTATTTTGAGTGTAGGGTAATCCACAATATACTTTACAGGATCAAGGGATTTTTGACAGTGGATGCTCTAGGCATATGGACTGGAAACAAGATCCTTATTAAGAATATTAAGAAATTGATAGTGGATTTGTTGCATTTGGTGGAAGTCCTAAAAGAGGTAAAATTACTAGAAAAGGTAAAATTAGGACTGGTAAATTAGACTTTGAAGATGTATACTTTGTAAAGGAACTTAAGTTTAACCTTTTCTCCGTCTTACAAATGTGTGACAAGAAAAACAGTGTTCTCTTCACTGAGACTGAATGTCTTGTTCTGTCTCCTGACTTTAAGCTACTTGATGAAAGTCAAGTCTTGCTTAAAGTTCCCAGACATGACAACATGTACAGTTTTGATCTAAAGAATGTTGTTCCTTCAGGAGGTTTGACTTGTTTTATTTGCAGGTAATCAGATGTGCCTTAATTTATGGTATAGGAGGCTTGGTCATATAAACTTTAAAACTATGAACAACTGTGAGGGGAAACCTTGTAAGAGGATTGCCTTCAAAGCTTTTTTAAAATGACCATACTTGTGTTGCTTTTCAGAAACGGACAAAGCAACATATATGCCTCTTATAAGACAAGCTTGTGAGCTTGTCAGCCAACCCTTACAATGTTGCATAATGGACTTATTTGGACCTTACATTTGTAAGAGTATCAATCACAAGACATATTGTCTTGTTGTTCACTGATGACTTTAGTTGATTTAGTGGGTTTTCATTTTGCACTATGGATGGAGATAGTAGGATCATTAAAACTTTTATAACTGGCATTGAAAACCAAATAAATCATAAGGTTAAAATCATCAGATGTGACAATGGAACTGAATTTAAAAATAATGACATGAATCAATTATGTGGGATGAAAGGGATTAAGAGGGAATTCAGTGTTGCCAGAACTCCCACATCAAATAGGAGTTGTGAAGAAGAATAGGACACTAATAGAGGCAGCTAGGACTATGCTAGCAGATTCACTTTTACCTACTACATTTTGGGCGAAAGCATTAATACAGGTTGCTATGTTCGGAATAGGGTTTTAGTAAAAAGCTACAACAAGATCTTATGAAACTATTACATGGTAGACCACTAGTATTAAGTTTTATGAGACCTTTTGGGTGTTTGTGGACCATTTAATACCTTAGATCTCTTAGGAAAATTTGATCGAAGGTGATGAGGGGTTCTGTTGGTTACTCTATAAATAGCAAGGCTTTCGGGTATTTAACACTAGAACTAGGAAAGTAGGGGAGAGCCTGCACATATCGCTTTCTTGAATACAAACCTAATGTTGCAGGGAATGGACCAGATTGCTTTTGATATTGATTCTAACAAACTCTTATGATTTATGAGCCAGTTACTGTAGGGATTCAAACGAATAGGAATGGAAGGTATCAAGGTAATGTTGATGCCAAAACCTACTAACAATATATTCTGCTACCGTTACTTTATGATAGTCCACAGAGTTTAGAGGATGCAGTTGCTGATGATGCTAGTAAAAAGTCTAATGAAAAACCAGCAAATGAGGGTGAAAGAAATGGTCAAGGGAAGGAAGGAGGAGTTTCATTTAAAGAAGGTGACCGGAATGTACAAGATTTTAGAGCTGAATTGGATAATTTTCTTGTTCAACAGAAGGAAGGTTATACTACCAGCACTTACAGAGTTTCTACTGCTAGTCTATCTGTTAGTACTGTTGGGCAAAGTTTTGATAATGTGATTTTTTGCAAGCTGATCTCTTATGCTCTGATTTGGAGGGATATCTGCTATCTTTTAAATATTGGTATCTTTAGTGGTGCATATGATGATGAAGATGAGGGTGTAGAGGCTGACCTTAACAACTTGGAAACAACCATGAATGTCAGTCCTATTCCCACAACCAGAATACACAAGGATATCTAAAGATAGTCATTTGAGACATAATTCAGCTACTAAAACAGAATGGATGACAAGATTTCTATAGAGATGGCTTTTGTCAGTTTACACTAAAAAGAGAGAAGAAACAAATCATAAAGATTATCAAAACTGCTTATTTGCTATTTTCTCTCTCAAAAAGAACCCAAGAAGGTGATTCAAGCTTTGGATGATCCAAGCTGGATAGAGGCAATGCAAGATGAGTTGCTACAATTTAGATTGCAAAAGGTTTGGAGATTGGTTGATTTACCCAAAGGCAAGCATGCCATTGGAACAAAATGGGTCTATAGAAACAAGAAAGATGAGAGAGGAATTGTAGTTAGAAATAAGGCAAGAATAGTGATTAGTTATACCCAAAAAGAAGGAATTGATTATGATGAGGTTTTTGCTCATGTTGCTAGGATATAAGCAATCAGTTATTTTTTGCCTATGCATCATTTATGGGGTTTATTGTGTACCAGATGTGAAGAGTGCCTTTTTATATGGTACTATTGAAGAGGAGGTGTATGTGTGCCAACCTCCTGGTTTTGAAGATCTCTGTTCCTTTCTAATAAGTTTATAAAGTAGAAAAGGCTTAATATTGGTCTACATTCAAGCTCCTAGTGCCTATTATGAGACCTTGTCTACCTATTTATTGGAAAATAGATTTAGGAGAGGCACTATAGATAAGACTTTATTCATCAAGAAGGAAAAAGATGATATCCTATTAGTGCAAGTGTATGTTGATGATATCATCTTTGGGTCTACAAAGAAGTCTTTATGTGTTGAGTTTGAGCAGATGATGCACAAGAGATTCCAGATGAGTTCTATGGGGGAGCTCACTTTCTTCTTAGGATTACAAGTAAAGCAGAAAGATGATGGAATCTTCATCAGCCAAGACAAGTATGTGGCTGATATATTGAAGAAGTTTGATTTTGCCACTGTGAAGACAACAAGCACTCCAATAGAGACTAACAAGGCATTGCTCAAGGATGAAGAAGCTGAGGATGTGGATGTTCATTTATACAGATCAATGATTGGATCATTGATGTACTTGACAGCTTCTAGGCCTGACATAATGTTTGCTGTTTGTGCTTGTGTAAGGTTCCAAGTTACTCCTAAAGTCTCACATCTTCATGCAGTGAAGAGGATCTTTAGATACTTGAAAGGTACCCAAGTTTGGACTTTGGTATTTTCTAGAGATTCACCATTTGGACTTAGAAGCCTTTTCTGATAGTGATTATGCTAGAGCTAGCCTTGACAGGAAATCCACAATAGGAGGTTGTCATTTTCTTGGCAAAAAGTTGATTTCATGGCAATGTAAAAAAGCAAACTATAGTTGCCAACTCTACCACTGAAGCAGAATATGTTGTTGCTGCTAATTGTTATGGGCAGGTGTTGTGGATCCAAAATCAAATGCTTGATTATGGGTTTAACTTTATGAACACCAAGATTTACATTGATAATGAAAGTACAATATGTATTGTAAAAAATCCAGTGTTTCACTCTAAAACCAAGCACATAGAGATTAGGACCATTTCATCAGAGACTCTTACGAGAAGAAGTTGATTCAGGTGATTAAGATTCACACATATCAAAATGTTGCAGACCTTCTCACAAAGGCATTTGATGTTGGAAGATTTCAATATCTGATTGCAAGTATTGGAATGCTTAACCCCTGAAGTATTGATTGAGGGGAGGTTAATTGTATTAATATGCAGTAGATTATGCACAAATGATGCTTTAAAAGGAATTGAATAGCTAATGATGAAATTCAAGTTAGTACTGTTGGTCTACCTTACTACTGGTAAGTATACTTTCTACTGCTGTTATAATTAATACTATGATAATTGAGAGAAAAAGTAAGCTTAAAAGAAATGAGAGAAAGCAAAAACGGACAGAAAGAAAGAGTGAGCTTAAAAGAAATGAGAGAAAGCAAAAAAAGACAGAGAGAAAGTGTGAGCTCAAAAGAATAGAGAGATGTATGAAGCAAAAACAGATAGAGTGTTTCAGTGAGCAAAAGAATTGAGAGATATGTAAGTTAAAAAACAGAAGAGAGCTTGTGAGAATCATCATTAATGATGGAAATGCCTTTTGGAATGGAATTGAGGTTAAAACTGGTATCTAAAAGGTTAGTACTGTTGGGCATTACTTAGTACTGATGGGCATTACTTAGTACTGATGGCTATTTTTTCTTAGTACTGTTAGGCTTTTACTTAGTACTATTAGTTTAAACTTGGTACTGCTACAACTACGTTAGTTATTTGGGTAAATAAGATTTTTGCTAATTAAATATAGTCGTTGAGATATTTCTGCCAACTAAATCTCTTATAGGTTTTCGTGATTTGGATAATTCTTGATCTTTCTTTCACTCATAAGTTATCTACAAGATAAAGAATCAATTTTATTTAGTCGGTCCAATCCAAACCTTAAGAGTTCTCTATATAATCTCAAATTAACTTTGCCAAACCCTCATACTCTCATAACGCGAATAGATACCAGACTTACTCAACTTTTTCATTACATTGGCAATTTTGGAATTCTGCGTCAACACAACAGTTGCTTATCGAAGAAACAACATGGAAGTGAAGGATTCCAAGAGATAGTAGATTTTCTCAATGGAAGTCATATAAGGTTGATCTTACTACTCAATCCTACATCTATGTTCTCTATCGAAAAGTTTTTGGAGACAGCTACTGTCAATCTGTTGATAATGGAGAACAAGAAATAACTACTATAGTTGATGGCAAAGAATTCACTGTTACTGAAGCATCTGTTAGGAGACATCTCAAATTAGCAGATGTAGAAGGTATTAGTGTTTTGACAACTACTGAAATATTTGATCAACTCTCACTGATGGGATAAGTTTTAACTAATGATAAACTGACTTTTCAAAAAGGTAAATTTTCCCCTCAGTGGAGATTTTTGATCCATAGCATTCTACACTGTCTTAGTCCAAGAAAACTGCTTGGGAACAATTTAGTAGCAATATAGCAACTGCTATTATTTGCTTGGCCACAAACAAGACTTTTAGCTTTTCTAAATTGATTTTTGATGGTATGGTGAAAAACTTGGATAGTAAATATAAGTTTTTAATGATCCAAGACTTTTACAAATCTTTTGAACAAGACAAAAGATTTCTTAAGACTACAACAGGAATTTATTGCTCCTACTTTAACTAAAAAACTTTTTAGCAATATGAAAAGAGGATTTTCTGGTAACACACACATTTGTTTCAAAGTATAATGGTAATTCAAGCAGCAGAGGGTAAAGGTTCAAGACATCCTTCTAAACCCCAACCACCACCTTCTACTACTTAACTTACAAATGAAGCACCAATCCCTACTGTTGTATCATCATCACACCAAAAGACTCAAACACCTAGGCAAGCCTTAAAAGAGGTCACTGAGTTACCTCATACTAGTGAGCCTATATCCAATGTACCAGATGAGGCTGTCTATGAGGAGTGGGATGACAAAGTGGGAAAGGCTACCACTACTGCTGCTAGCTTAGATGCAGCACAGGCTAGTGGTAACATTACTAAGACCCAACCTACGGCAATACCTAATGTGCCTCTTTCATAGGAAATTAGTATAGGTGGTAGTCCTAGGTGCCAAGAAGCTATAGGGGGTTCCATTGCTCAGACTAGGTTTAAGAAGGTACCTACATAGTCTTATGATTCACCTCTCCTAAGATTTATAATATTTGGAAGTGATGAGGGCAGTATGACACTATATGAATTGACGGTTCTATGTATAAAATTGTCAAACAAAGTGGAAAGCTTGGAGACAAAATTGAAACAAACAAAACAAACCTATGGTGTTGCTTTTACTAAACTTAACAAAAAGGTGAAGAAGCTAGAGCAGACTGTCAAGACAAGCCAAGCTAGAAGAAGAGCCAAAATTATTGTTTCAGATAATGAAGAGGATTCAGAAGATTCTTCCAAACAGGGGAGGAAGATAGATAAAATTGATCAAGATCCTGATATTACATTGGTACAACATGATGCAGAGATTCAAGGGCTGCATGGACAAGAAATGGAGTTTGAAACTAAAGTTTATACTGCTGAAGATGTTAGTACTGCTGGTGCAGCAGTTTAATACTTTTGTGTAGAGTTGCTACTGCTGGTGCTTTTTTGCTATAGTACGCCAGTCCTCAGGAGTTTTACTGCTGAAGACATTAGTATGCTGTGACACTAGTGTATATTAGGAGGAGTGCAGCCAAATATAAAGGTAAGGATAAAATGGATGAATCTAAGCCAGATAAAACTAAGACAAGCAAAGACAAGAAAGAGATGGTTTTGAAGCAGCTTGTAAGATTGCAAGAACACTTGATGAAGAATGAAAAGGGAAGAGAATTACCAGGGTGTACATGAAGAAAAGCTAGTCTATTCATTATTATATAGAATGGGAAGACGTAAAAAGTACAATTGAAGCTGATGAAATGCTAGCAATAAGGAGGTCGGCGCTTTATGTAACTATGGAGACTAAAATTAGAAGGAGAAAGTCCTGAGTTTATCAAGCTAGAAGTTCTAAGAGGGATGAAGAAGAGGACTTGATCAAGGGAGTTCTAAGAGCAAAAGACTAGTGAAAATCAAACGCAGTGAAGATCAAAAGAGGGGGGAATATGAAGATGATGAACTATCATAAGATAACTACAGGCAATTGATGAGTATAGGAATAAACACTAACTGTCGCTTATTAGTTAATTAATTGTAACTAACTAATAAGGCTTTTTAATTAAAGAGTAATTAAATGTAATTAACCATAAATGATTAAAAAAGTCAAAAGGTCAATCAAATGGGTGTTTGGGTTGTGTTTGACCGGATCTAGAACCCAAGGGGGTTTGGATTGGGCTTTGAGCTATCTTTTTCTACAAAGAATGTATTTTAGGTAAACCCTAAACTCATCCCTATATAAGGAGGATCCTAGATCTCATTATTCTCATCATTTGTCTCTCCTCTCTTGTGTTCGATCGCAGAAGCAAACCCAAAGGGTTTTTCTGGTTTTGTTTTATTAGTGTTATTATATTCGTTGGTCAAGAACTAGCATTCGGGTGATACTGCTAGACGTGTAGTGTTTGAACTTCGTAGAGGTTACTTCCTTTAGTAACTAGAAGTAGTTTTCGGTAAAGCACGTTTATTACACACTAGTTTGATTGCTAACAGTATGTTTCCTTATTTATGTTTATGTGTTAATTATATATGCTATATGAATAGATCTGATGCGTAGCTTGTAGAATATTAATTGTAATATTATTTGTTATTAGATAACAATTTCTAACAGTGGCATCACGAGCCAAATCATATAGTATATTAATTACATAAAAAATGTAAATATATGTAAAATCTGCTGCTTATATATGTGTAATTGTTGCCTTTATGTGAAAATTTATTTTAGGAAATTATTTATAAAAATAATCTTGCTTAAACTTGGTCACATAGTTATGGTAATAATATATAGGATATATTTTACATGATCTTCTAAAATGTTTAAAAATTGTTTTATTTACGTTTTAGATTTGCTGTAAATATTTGTTGCTTATTTATCTTGTTTAATAAATTGTCAACCATGGATTACATGCATGTAACCCATGGTTTAGTAAGCTTAAATATTTATATGCATGGGAATTTGTTATGTGAATTATTTAATTGCAATATTTAGGAATACCCTTTGTTGAATTAACAACATAACTGATTCTAGTTTAGTATGATTAATTTTGTTTAATATGTTTTCCATGTTTCATATTTATCGCAATTTTATATAATTATGCAAAAACGATTTTCAAAATTAATATGAACTAAAAGTACATGATTTGTATTGTGTGTATATTGATATATACACTTTGCAAAATCATAGACTATACGTAAATTATGTAATTTTCTTGCAAAACGTTCTATAACGCAGGGGTTTAGTGGTTTTCGCAAGGGAACCCGCGACGGAACATGCAAGAATACATAATATTTACATAAATGGTTTTAATAATATTTTAAGTATGTCGTTAATCGTTACTAGGGTTTGATTATTTCCCGTGGGGAATTAACCTTATCCGTAGTAAGATTTCTTATACTTAGAAATATTGTAAATAAATGGCAACCCTAATTTATAAAAAGATTTTAAAACAAACAAAAATGGAAAGGTTTTAAAATTAACTAGTGTCATAAGGTTGTATGCATGCTTCCTTATACATAAATTTTGGTAACACTGTTTTATCAATTTACACCCTTAAAAGTTAAGTTAGTTGCCATCCAAGTATGAAATTACTTGAGTTTGTTCTTTTACTCTAAGACAGTCTTAGGTGAATTTGCAAAACAAGGTAATATAACAATCGTATGGTCAGATCTGAGACTGTAAAATTACAGATTTTGTATTAGACGACTTATATC
>BQNB010164921.1:0-14281 GCA_026074375.1 Tanacetum coccineum | reverse complement strand
CCAAAAACAGTGAGCTTGTTGGCTTTTTTTAAATTTCAATGAGTCGATCCCAAACACCCCCTTGAAACACAAATCCACCAAAAAGAATGACTACAATTAGGTCGTATTGGGGTAAGGCTTATAAAAGCTTGAGCTTTAAACATAAGCTTTGTCTGGAAACAAGCTTATAAAAGTTTTAGGGTGTGTTTGGGGTAAAGGTTTTTATAAGCTTACAAGAGCTTGAGCTTTTGATGTGTCAAATATAATTAAATGTCTTTATTTGAATGTCATTTTACATTCACAAGCTCGAAATCCAGCTATTTTGCCAAACATATCTAAATATAAAAACTCCTAGCTAGCTTCACCAAACATACCCGTTAACATAGTTGCTCCACAAAATCACATAAAAACTCAAAGCTAAGAAACCAAATTACATTACATAAATACATAAAACATACCAGCAGTTAAAGCAATGCTTAACATAATCACCAGCACTATCTTTCCATCCCTTCATCAGCTTATTACAAGAATCCTTGCAATTGAAGCAAATATATTTCTTTGATGAATCACCCATTACCCAACTGCTTATTTTAAGCTTAATTGTTAAACCCAAAAAGGGAAACTATGGAAATGAAGTTCCTGAACAAAACCCAGCTCGGAAATATTTATTAGATTTTATTTTATGGAGAAATGAAAAATGACAGAGTTTTGATAGTACAATAAAAACAAGTTAATGTGTGACACAAATTGTAATGGAGTTTTGTAAACTGTGCAGCTTGCGGTCTGGAGGGTCTCAACTTGCGGGGGCCTAAAGCAAGTTCTAAGAGCAAGGGTGATATCATCAAGGTAAAAACTAGGATGTCACGTCATGCCACGTCATGTCGCTTCATCATTTTCTCATTTCACTTTTTTAATTTATCGGAAATTCCTAGCGGTAAATAATTGTAGTTTTCTATTATGCATAATACCTTCTTTTTTTGTTTGTGATTTGAATTAATTGGCGTGGACCTTTTCTTTTTTGTTTATGATTTCAATTAATTGGCGTGGAGTTTTTTAAAATTTCCTTATAAGATTTTTTAACATTCAAAATTCAAGACAAAGAGGTTTTTCCTTTATAATGCAGTATAGATTACACATTCAAAAACTTAGTCTCAAGTCACTCAATTCAAAACATCACTTTTGAAACTTGTCATATCTAATTAAACACTACAAAAAAGTGTCATTTCACCACATTTTTTTACTTTGTGTTTGTTGACATTTATAATTGTGTAAAAATTAGTCACATATTTGTTGCAAATAAATATGTTAACAAATTTTAAAAACAAAATAATTTTCACACTTATATTTGTTGCAAATAAAATTCCACACTTAGTGTGAAAAAAATTTATAATTTGTCCACACTTTCAAGTGTAGACCCCATTTGTAACACCCAATATCCCCACACATGAGAAGTGCGGATGATTTGGATGTTACAAATATAGTCCACACTTGAAAGTGTGGAGATATTATAACGTTTTCCACTCAAAAGTGTGGATTTTTATTTGCTACAAATAAAAGTGTGGAAAACCTTTAAAATCTGTTCACACTTATTTATGTTACCATTTTTTACACTTTTATATTTATGTGTTAATAAACTCAAAAAAATTCCACACTATTTAAAAATACGTAGAAAAATGTGTGATAAAATGAATTTTTTTTAGTAAAAACACAAACTCAATACAAAACACAATTAAAATTTAAAAAGAAAAACACCCCTTTTGACGCAAACCACAGGCATCACTATGTGGTTAGCGCAAAAGGGGGCGATGTAGTCACTCGGTTTTGGCTCGAGCAAAAGGGGTACCACATATAAATCGCGTGGGGAAACGTTACTACACCCTTTGCTCTAAAATGAAGCCTTATCTTGTTATTTATGAAAAAATATTCGTTTATATAAAATCTTTAACAAAAGTTTTCTGCATAACAAAAGACAACTATAAGCCACTCATTTTCCTATTGAGAAAAACAATATATTATTTAAATTAAAATTGCAATTATACTCAAATTTTATTATTTAAATATCGCATTAATCATTAATCGTTAGGCAAAACAAATCACATCGTCGCAACAAGCATTTTACTATCTTTCAATAAAACAGGCACTTTCATATACTTTCGACGAATAATTTTTTTTACATTTGTTTAGTATTGAAAACCGCATGACATTTACATGTTATTTAACACTAATATGGAAGTTCGGATATTAAACAACTGTACTAAAATTAGCATAAGTATTTGTGTATAAATCAAAGAGCTTCCTCACTTTTTCCAATGGAAAACACACATTCACGGCTTTCCTGCCATATATTAAACATTGTTTTCAATTATATACTATAGCAGTTTATTTATAAAACTTCTATAATCACATGTGGTAAAAATTACATGTAATTTAGATCACGCGTGGCAAAAATTACATGTTATTTTATATGTTTCATCCAACTTTGACGAATTAACTACACTAAACTATAATTTGAAATATAATGTGTTGTATATTTTGTTAGAAATCTTTGAGGTAAAATCTTTGATTAAGTAAAAAAAAAAAAATTGCATATTATCTTTTTTTCAACTCAGAAATGAGCTAATTTATCTAATTTTATTCTTATGATATATTAAAAAAATTATGTTTCGGATCTTTATCAGTTGGATTTATTGAAAGCTAATTAAGTGATCAAAGAAGACAATTTTATAATAGAGATAACAAAAAGGGAAAGAAAAAAGAATACGGCACGTCTAAAAGAAGACTAGCAATGACTTTGGTTTATAAAGCAGCAAAATTAGCTTAATAAGTTAATTCTTGTTTCTACCATACAAACATGGGGTTTTCTGGAGTATCATGCTTATGTTTTTTATAGATTGCAGGCGTAAGATAAAAAATAGAAGACACTCAAAATTCTCAATTATTTACACGCTTAAGCAAATCAAAACTATTGAAAATCGTCACGCTATATATGATGGCCTAAAAACTGTTAGAAGTGGCTCTATCTGTATACAAAACTTTTGTAAAATTTAAGGCCTTGAAAAAATCGAAGGCGTAGAGTATTAGCTTTAGTTGTTTTACCTTGAACGAGTCATGGATGCGGTCAAAGTTTTTCTTACCACATCAGTTTCATGTTACTACTATTTTACATTTTTTATTCTTTTTCTCCTCAATCTTAATCACATCTTCTTTTTTATTCTCTAAACTCTTTTTTTCTTTCGTTTAAAAATAACCTAAACATCACAAAACTTACAAAAACAGTTTCCTCTTTTCTCAAGTACTCGGAGGGAAAATAACTCAACGCGGGGGGCGTGTTTGCAACGAATCTAGTTGCCACGCGGGTCTATTCCCGCACATAGAACCTAGTTCTAATAATGATTTAGATATTATTAATTTGCAAAAGGAGAATGAGGAACTCTTAAAGTTTAGCAAAGACTTTTCTAAACCATATAAAAAACTTTTACAAGAAAAACGTGTTCTTGAAAAAAAAAACATTCAAAACTTCTAAGTAAAATCAATGACCTTGAATTTAAAGTAAAGAAACTTGCAAATGATAAAGAGGTGATTGAACCTTGTGAAAAGTGTGATTTACTCACCCAAGAGGATGACTCTTTAAAGTGTAACGGTTCTAGACTTCAAAGTGAAGCATTGAACTTTTCAAAATTCAAGAAGAGTAGCATTGTTTTGGACGATATGTTAAGTTGTCAAAATTTTTCCCAAGATAAGAAAGGTCTTGGATTTTCTAAAAATGAGAAAACAACTTTCGTAAGCCTAAACAAACCAATAACGTTTGTAAAAGAAGGACAAAGCGGAGTCCCCGTAAAATCAGCCACTGATGTGCTAGCACGCCACCAACGCGCCAGCAGGCTGATTAAAAACGGGATTCCATTTGATGATTTTGTTAAACCCATTGGTCCTCGCACTCGTTTTGCAAACACTCGAGGTACCCAAACACCCATTACAAGAGTTGAAACCACCAAACAAGGATATCATCTAGTTTCACATAATGGGCTTGGATACACTCAAACTCGAGTGGGGCCAAACTTTTAAAACTACCAAAGGAGAGAAAACTCTTATCAAAACAACACATTCCAAAGGAGAGAAAACTCCTACCCAAATCATAGACTAAAAACACCTTGGAGCGTGGGACCAAACTTTTTAAACCACCATGATTTTTAAAACAATCCTTGGTTCGCGTTCTCAAGGTATTGTCAACATAAACTATGTGCATTACTTTAAGACCCAAGAATGGTTAACTTGGGCACCATATTTGCTAACCACAATGAACCCAAGAAACAATGGGTACCTAGACCTTGAATTCATATTTGCTTATAGGTTTGCCTCAAATGTGCTCTACTAATGGAAAATTGGATTGTGGATAGTGGTTGCACTAAGCACATGACTAGGAATAGAAGATTGTTTACTTCGTACAAGGCGTATGATGGTAGACATCTCATATTTGGGAGCAACCTAAAGGGCAAGGTCATCAGTGAAGGTAATATTTCTCATGACTCCATTAAAATTACCAATGTTGAGCATGTTAGTGGTTTAGCTTTTAACTTGATAAGCGTACGTCAATATGTCATGATGATTGCATAGTTAGCTTTACTAAGGTTGATTGTACTATTACTAAAATTGGTAAAACGCTAGCTAAAGGACATAGGAGAAATGAATTATATACATGCAAATTAGGAGATAACTCCAAAAAACAAATTTGTATTGCATCCATGGTGGATAACGTAATGCTTTGGCATAGGAGGTTAGGTCACGCCAATATGCGGTTAGTTCACAACTTAGCTTCCAACGAGCTAGTAAGGAACCTACCTAAGTTGAGCTTTGATACACACTTTTGTGATACATGCGGTCTAGGGAGTCAAGGTAATGCAAACAATAAGACTAGGAAAGAAGTGTCAACTAGTAGGATTTTAGAGTTGTTACACTTAGATTTGTTTGGTCCATCTCCAATACAAAGTTATGAAGGCAACTTCTACACTTTGATTATTGTAGATAATCACTCAAGCTACACTTGGGTTGTGTTTGTAAATTCTAAGGATAATGTCTTAGAAAAGTTTAAAATCTTGTGTAAAAAGCTTGAAAACCTACATGATTGTTCTATTGTTTTCTTCAAAACCAATCTTAGTGGTAAATTTGATAAATTGCAATTTTGGAGCTTTTGTGAACAACATGGAATGTCTTATAACTTGTCGGGATCGTTTACTTCTCAATCGAATGAGATTGTTGAAAGAACACATCGCAAGTTAATAAAGATAAGTTGTGCTATGTTAGATGAGCAATCTATTCCACTAAAGTTTTGGTGTCATGCATTAGATACAGCAACATGCATTTTTAATAGGGTCTATATAGAGTAAATTTCATTACTAAAACACCTGCAAAATCCTTAGAAATAGATAAGTCTTCATTAGAGTACTTAAGGTCTTTTGTTGTAAAGTATTTTTACTTAACACTAAAAGTACATCTTACCAAGCTTTGACCCCAAAGTTGTGAACGAATTGAATTTATGTGTTTTTAGGATTACTACTCAAAATAGTAATGCATACATAGTGCGCAATAAGAAAATGAGTGAGACTTAAGAGTCTCTCAACGGTTACCTTTGATGAGTGTTTGCACGAGCTATGTCATCTCCTTCGATAAGAAGATGATAAGATCAATAAACCCATTGTTCAAAGATCAGGTATGTGTCACCGTCATTTGAAGCTAATGCTTCAGAGCCGGGTCATCCTAAAAATGTAAAAGAAGCTAGAGGTCACCAAATTGAACAAGTTATTGGTGAGTTGAATGAGAGAACACTTAGATCTCACACAAAACAAGCTTAGGATTTTCAAATGACATTTTCCAAAGTCTAAATTGCATGAGTCTAGTTGAGGTTGTTTATAGTTGACATGCACCATAGGATATTGATTTGAGTGAGGTAGTGAGAGAATAATTAGAAGTCTATAAGTCATATGCACTACCTTTATATACTTGTGCTCTTAGAGCTTATGTGCTTACGTGCTATGTGTTATGACTTATGTGAAACGCATGGATGTTAGGCAAAATTCTTGTTTTAACGAGATGAACGATAGATGTCAATACATTATTCAAATTATGGTTGAAATTATCTTAGATTCTACATATCAAATGAATAATAAATTTGATCTACATCTTGTCAATATTGTGGTAATCATCACCTTACATATTTAAATATGTAAAATCGATCTACTCACAACATTGCATGCTCTACCCACCATAATAGACATGAAAGATTAAATAGACAAATTTGATGACAAAATGACACGTTGGATCACAACTCACCCTTGTGATGAAAATGTTGTGTTTGTGTCAACTTGTTCATTTTATGTGTTGATTGCATGCTTGTGTATTAGGATAGAAAAGAAAAGAAAAGATTTTATGCAAACATACAAACTTGTCACCAAGTTTAAGAGAATTTCATCTGAATTCGGTATGGTATTGCATAACATACTAAAATACACAAATAATAAACATGATGATGTAGTGTTCTCATCCGAGAAAGTGTGTATTTAACTTACCATACACTTTGGTAGTTAAAGATTATCAATGTTGACACAAAACATCGACCATAACTCTGAGATATTATACTTAGCAACACTTTGCTCTTGTATAATAAAATATGTGTTCCTATATGTGTAAAATATCTAAGAAGGAATAAAATGTACATTAAAGTAGGTTTGATAACTTCGACCACTCATCCAGGATCTTAATTATTTTGCTTGTAACACAATGAAAATAGATTTATCAATTCTGAAAATCCAAAATGATGATTAAGGATCTCTAACACAACAAACAACAATGGAAGTATCATGCATGGCTTGACAAATCTTGGTGCATGCATAATTATAGGAACTAGCTTGTGTAACTTAATCATCCATTCTTAACCATATCATAACTAAAAACATAGCAAATCACTCAAATCTTTAGGGCATAATTATTTTCCCAATGGGGTACTTTTCTTATAAAAACCATAGCTATTTCAATCAAGAAGGAATCAAAAGTACTCAATCTTGTTACCCAATAGTCATGACAACACTTTTTGAATACCTCAAGAACAAACATCCTAATGATGCCTCCCAAATGATTAAAGTGGACGAAGTGACTCCCATGTGCCCACCTTATACCATGGAATCACTTAAACTTTAAAAATGTCATAGAATAATAAAAACTTGCTTGAAAACCAAAGCTAAACAAGAATCATGAGTGAGTTTGAGATTCAAAATTCATCAAACAATCTGGGAGAAGAATGATGATTATAGAGCAAGAGGGGGGGGAAATTTCAATCACTTAGGAACAGTTTAGAGTTGAACGTAGACATGTAGGGACATTCTTAAGTTGTTACAAAGGTTGATGACCATATATGGAACATGATATCTCACAAGCTTGAAGAACCTCTTCGCAACACTCATGTTGATGAGTGCGTTTTTTTTAAGTATATTCATGTTTGTACTACTCCATGTTCTCAAGTTTCCAAATGGTAAGCTAACCCATGTTGGACTTGAACATACGTATATGTTTGTTGCTTGTGTGTTGTGTGTTTGTCTCTTGCTAGTTGTAGTCAAGAACACCTCGAAGGTAATGCTCTTGACTCATGAATCCTGCCTTGGAACAAGGGGGGCAACGATCTAGGGGAGCACGTCTAAAGATATATACTCTCTACCTATACAAAGATATCTACCTTCATTTAAAAGACCAAGATCCCACCTTTTTGATTTGCCAAAAAGGGGAGAAAGAAAGCAAAGAGTTAGAGCTTACAAAGGAGAAGATAAGCTACTAAAGCTCAGTAAAGATGATGCGGCGGGTTGTAATCCTCTTAAAGAAGTTTTACAATCCTCCTAGGCAGAGTACCTAATCGTTGTAGTGTAGTATAGGCAAGACTCGAGGGATTAATCGTTCTTTAGGGGAATATTGATGTAGGCTCGAATTGTATGTTACTAGGGTCTAAACGTTTATGAAAGAGTATTTTTGTATTTTTATATTTTTAAGAAAGCAAGTAAATCTCGGGTTTTGATGAGGGTTTTTTAAACTAAACTACAACTAATCCTAAATGCAAGAAATGTTAACTGGTAGGAAAATCGTATAGGTAAACAAACGTGCTCACTTAATCATGTACTACTCCCTAGTTTCTCTCTCTATCTTATTGCCCGTCACCCTCATTAGTGTAATGTCTAAGTATTCCCTTAATTCTACAGAGAGTTGGTCAAACTTTTATTCTTCGTGACAACCTAGTCAGGCGTTACCTATCAAACATGCTCCCTCCCAATAGTAAATCACGCGCAATAAATACTTAAGAAGGAATCTACCTAAAATCAACTAGTTATGAAGAACTAGTTGTAGGTTTCATCTAACTTAATCACGTTTCCCTAGACGTCTATACTAATGTAATATCTTATAGCTAGTTTCCTAGAGCCTACCGCGTAGACTACTAACAAGAAGCAATAAAAATGAAGATTACAAACTAGGTTTCATGCAATCATAAGCAAACACTAATTAATTTAGCCTAGCATGTTAATAGAAAGCGAAGAACAACATATAATCAAACAACACATAGACATATTGAATGATTAAATGAATAAAGAGACTTCACTTCAATTAAACATGTGAGTATGTGAATACAAGAGGGTTAAAAAACCCTAAAAATCGGCCAAATTAGCTGTACTAAAAGTTCTCCCAAGTTTCCACACGAATTATGAGAATAAAGGGGTTGTATATATAGTTTTTTAGGCTCTGATGGCGTCGTTAGGGCTTTCACCGTCAGTCGTCGAATCTTCTAAGGGTTTCTTTTGTCAGCTAACTTTGACGCTGTTGATCATTCTGACAAGGTCAAGATATTTTTGTGCCGCCGTCTCCACTACCTGAGGAGTCACACTTTTCGTCCAAAAATCCACTTTCTAGGCACATTTGGTGAAGGCGTCAGGATAGGAGTCACCAGCTTGAAAAGTTGTGTTTTTGTCTAGCTTCTTTCTAAATCGAGCCCAAGTCACGTGCTTTTCTTCTAAGTTCTTCCCAAAATGCTAAAATAATAAAAAGAAACGATTAAGTACAATATTTAGGCATATTTGCATGATCTTGGGGGTTAAATGGCCTCCAAAAAGTGTAATAAATGACACCTCATCATAAGACAATGTTCAAGCTTCACCAAATTACAAGGCCATACAATGTTCAAGCTTTACTAAATTACAAGGCCAAGATCAATACGCAAGCTACATCAACAATGGTATTCATCGTCGCTATGTTTGTAATTTTATTTGCTTTCGAAATTTTATTTGTCATTATAAAAATGGGGAGATTATTGGTGCAACATTGAATAGGATCTCCTTTATGTTTTGACGATGACAAATAAACATTCACAACACTTAAAATAACAAACGATAGCCAAATCTGGAAAACCAAAAGTTTGCTCCTTACGTGCCAGTCACGTGTTAGTACGTGAGGTAGTGTGCCAGTGGCTGTCTCGGTTTTACGAATTTTTCATTGTCGGCTTTCCTCTTACCTGACACATGTGTATACTTTGATAAAAGTATGTACATGATTCTTGAGCAATTAGGAACACTCTAAATGAGGTTTAGACTTAGAGAGGAGCAAAAATAAACCTCTTATTTTTCAACAAAACGCCAACTTATCTATTTTATCAAACGCATCTAGTCAAGGCCGAAACTTCTTTCTAAACCTAGTATGAATATAATTTCAACATACCATCAAACCAAAGTATTTATTTGACCTTAATCCATATTTATGTTGTTCCTAATCACGTAACGGGTTTTACTCCCTTGTTGGTCAAATTAAGTCAAAGGTCACTTTCTGTAAACGTACCATTTCCCGTTATGGGATATGTTTTACTTAAGATGAAAAGTACTTAGCTTGTTTGCATCAAGATGATTAATGATCAAATCCATTGTTGATGATAATGGAATAAAGTCTAAATGACTAATTGAGTTTGTGGTATTTGAAGGTTAATCCTACTTTGATCCTTCCCACTTTTTCTATATAAATGATTCACAAACTCCCACAAGTATTCATCATACATCACCTACACCATACTCTCCTCTAAACATTGTCCTAATCATTTGTTAATCCCTTCTACTCAACAAATGATTATTCACACTTCCACTCTAAACATTCCTTCCCTAAAGCATTCCATAATCATCATTGCCCATATTTTTTTCTCTCTTATAGCAATGTGATTATCCACCAAATCAATCCTTTCATTATCATCCTTATCAACCTCATCACTTAAACCTTCCTCACTACAAAGCTTATATCTTTTCTATATAAACCTTCCCCCAGCACACTCATATGGGACAACTCACATTCCTTTACACCATTGTACCTTGTTGTGCTTCTTGTCCCCTAACATTCCAACATAAGCTCCTATCCATCACATCCTAACATTCTCTACCACATAATCCCTATTCATTCTTCTTCATCATCTTTACACTTACACAATTCTTACTTGAATTTGAATTTCACACACACATACACTCTTAAAGCTTTCTCCCTACACTTCTCCTTATATACTTATACTTTTGAAATTCAAATTCTTTACACACTTCACCCAAACTTCTCCTACACACTTCTACCCTTCCTAACATTTGAATTTTGAATTTCAAATGTTGGGCTCCCTTCTATCACATCACCACTATGTAGTTATCTTGGTTAGATTTCAAATATCATTCAAGGACCAAGATTTGAAATAACGGTTATCGCGGTGAGATATCGGTTTTTATATTATCTAGAATACTAAATATATATATTAAAATCATAAAAGATTAAACAAAACACATAGCTTAAAAGTGTCAAACATAATTAAAAAAAAGTGTTGTAAGTGTTGTAAGTATGTTTTAAAAAAAAGTGGGCTGCCAAAAAGAAGTGGGCTGCCAAAATAAAAGTGGGCTGCCAGAGAAAAGAAAAAAAGTCCGAAACGAGATTTTCTTTATCTCACCAAGATCCGATATCAAAATCTCTGCAAAATCTCGTCCAATATCGCCAAGAATTTCGGTTTTGATATTTACCACCGAGATTTTGAATCGAGATTTTTTCTAGATCCAAGATCTCACCGAGTTTAACTGCCCATCATCACCATCATATCTATTACAACTCATATCCAACCCATATCCAACTCACTACACCTCACAACCTTATCCTTATCCTAAAACATTTAAATTTAAATTTTAAATTTCAATCCAAATGCTTCTTTCCATCACATCATGCCATATCACATGCTATAAACAATTATCCCACATGTCTATTGTTTGAATTTCAAATTCAAACTATTCCTCCAACATCCACACTTCCTTACCAAGTTTGTAATATTCTATTGGCATATTCTTTTCTATCTTAACCATGCCAACTGACTCACTTAATAATGGTTAGTTTCTAACCAATCCTTTAAGGAATACCCAAATATACCCTTTGTCTAATGGTTCTTTTTTATTTCCTTAAAATTAGACAAACATCCCCAAAACGCTTTTTATTACTTCACACATGCTTTTATCAAATGGCTATTTGATTTGGTTGACCTTGAGTGTAAGAATAATGAAAAGGTCAAAGTGTGAAGTACAATTAGGGGTTTAGCAAGAACGGGTATTTAAAACGACAAAAACTTAAAAATCCAAGGTGGATTTCTGGCGTACTGTTCACGCGCTGGCGCGTGCGGTAATACGCTAGTGGCTGATAAATAGTGTCATAATTTTTGGTTCTTGGCCTATAAGTACCCCTTTTGCCTATTGTATTCCTCACCTCTTGCCATTCTTTCTTTCTCTCTTTTTCTCTTCTCCTATCCTCTAAGTCTAACACCTCATATGTTCTTAAACTTCTCATTCTATCATCTATTAAAGAACACATCTCCGCAAGAGAGACACACAAGTACCTAATCCACACTTGTGTGTTATTAGTCGAAGGTCTTCTTTCTCATACCCTTTCTATTAGAATCGAGTCTCTAGGTTAGGTTAGGACTTGATTTATCAAAACAACTTATTCATTTGGTTGTAAGGAGAAGTCCTGTTTCTTAGTGATCAAAGCTTGATCATTGGGTGATCTTGTAGGGGTTCTTGGTAAGCTTCTAAGGGAAGTTTTAGTGGTTCGTTGATCTTTAGTGATTCCTAGAAGAAAAGTCAATTCTCACGGGTTCTTTGGGCTGTTATTGTAAGCGTCTATCTTAGGTGCATATCGGTGGAGCCCATCGTTGTATTTCAGTTTATAGTCCATCATATCGGATCTATACTAGAGTAGTTATTAGTATAGGTGGTCGTGGATTTGTAATAGACGTTGAATGTATAAACCCGACATCTCGAAACCCAAGTATATATTGTGGTCTCTCTCTCTCTCTATCTCTCTCTCCTCTCTCTCTATATATATAATATATATATTTATATGCACTATTATTGTATTAAATACATCAAGAGTTATTATTACACCACTCGGTTTCTTGCACAGGTGACTTGAAGTTTTATACTACTTTTAAGAAGTTAAGATGGATCGTTATTCACCCAACCCCCCCCCCCCCACCCCCCCCCCCCCCCCCTCTATGGTTCTACATACCTCTATATTGAGTCTCATTAAAAGCTTTTTCATTGTGTTTAAGTCCTAGTTACTCAGTTGGTACCATTGGAGTTTTTCACTGATGAACCATTTATGTTATTTTTTTTCATCGATCCCTGACATATTTTTTTGGTTGATATAAATTCACCTTCTTTCTAGATTCTTTGATTGAATTCCAAGAAAATAGGTGAGTTCACCATAAGCTCATTTATATTTTTTTGGTTTAAGCTTGGTAACATGTTTGCATAATTTTTTATTGGTGGACCCAAAGATGATATCATCAACAACACTTGATTAAGTTTATACATTAGTTTGGGATTTGCAGACATAAAATGGGTTGTCTATAATGGGCTTTGTACTGTTTGCAACATGGTTTTAGAAATTTCATAACTCTCTAAAACCTGGATGGCTTGTTCAATGTGGAAACAAGAAGGGGGTTGAATAGTTTACCGCTTTTATAAATTTAATTATCGTTGTTTATAAAAGCTTAGATTCGAGTTTATGTGAGATACTATTTGATCACAATATGTACTCTATTTATTCTAGAGAATTATTTTATATATACACTTATCTCTATATTATATATATTTTATTTAACATATATAATTTATTGTTTTTAAATTTCTTTAATAGAATATTTATTTGGATGTAGTTTATTTTATGTTCATAATTTAACATTAAATCCATTTATACTTAAACTATTTCTTTGTGTTTTCTTTTTGAATATATTATGGGTATGGAGTTTAAATTATGTCCATATAGTTTAAACTATAAATACCTATTTTACTTTAACTCTTCTTTTGTTCTTTTTTTTGGAGATTGAAACCATTGGGAACTTTCCTCTCCTTCGGACTTATTCTTCCATACTTAAGAACAATATAAATTAGGAGCTGATTCTCAAACTAAAAATAGCATAATATTATTGCTGACAAAAAGCGCCAACAAGAGTACCTTGTTCCTGTCTTCAAAGAATGTCTTGATAGAAACTTTATAGAATTACCATATAAAAAATTTTAGAAATTAAGTAGCGTCTGTAAATTTAGTTAAAAGAGTTATATATAATTTATGTTATAGAACTATGTATAATCGAACATTTGTAATAATTGATGTTTTATATTTAGACATTAAACATAAAAGCAACATAATATATAATTTTGATAATAAATGGAGTTAAATGGTAGTTAAGTTCACAATTAGATTTGATTATATAAGCTTAAAAATATGATATCAAAATTTAGCTTTAGCCATGTAAATTTCTGTAGATAAATGTTAAAGCTTTAAAAATTATTTATAAGATAAAAGAAGTAATAAGATGCTTACACAATAAGGTTTCAACGAATATAATGTAAAAACGATTAATAAGATGATGTTCAACTAAAAGAAAAGTACATATACTTTATTATCATATGAAACAAAAGTTCTCAAAACATTCAAAATCAGAAAATGTATGGATTACAATCCAACTTTATAGTTTTGGACCCGTACTAAAATGTACCCATTTCTACCCGCTGTGCACTACACCCTCAGTAGAACTTGATCAACCCAGTCTCTTGACTTTCCTGTATATAAATTTCTAGGCGCATAGCAAGGTTCACAAATCTACAAAATAGTTACATGTTTTAGTACCAAACAGAAAGCATAATCATGATATGAAATATCTCAAGTGTATGTTACATGTAGAAAATTCTTAATATATCAGGAATCACTAAATATATAT
>BQNB010164920.1:0-14281 GCA_026074375.1 Tanacetum coccineum | reverse complement strand
TCTTAAACTACATTTAGACATCTAGCTCACTTCACTCATATGTCTTCACTTCTTCTTCTTGCTAAACACTCCTTTTAGTGCATTTCCAAATGACTTAAACCCTCCACGCATCTCCTTATGCATTTGTTGCGTTTGGTTGAGCAAGATGGTTTGTCGTTTAAAGAGAGTTTCATCGGTTTGTTCAGAAGCGGAAGGCATTTGGTAGTTTTGGTAGTTGAGAGAACCAAGAGATTTAAGGTAGGTGGTAGGAGATGGAGTACTTACACGAGAAGTTTTGACATCATCATCATCATCATCATCATCGTGTTAAGGTATGTGGTAGGAGATGGAGTACTTGCACGAGAAGTTAAGGTAGGTGGTATGATGAGAAGATGAAGAAGATACGGAATGACGTGCCTTTCCACGATCACTTCGAGTTCGTCGAGTTTGTTTTAGGGCAAGAGGACGCATGACTCGATCAACAATGTCATAAATGCCATTGTCAAGATGAGGATACGTTTCCATGACGTATCGATAAAGATGAGTAAGAAACATGCCATATGGAAGATTTGTAGTTGGAGTAGCTCTAGCACATTGGAATCTTTTGACGAAGAAATAAGAAAGATTGTATTCTTCTTCGGCAACAACACAATACAATAGGAAGATGGTCCCGATGTCCTCCTAGTCCGAACGCATTCTCTCGAATGAGTTCTTCCCATTGCTTCATGTCGGGGCTTAATTCTTTGGTGAGAATTTGATTTGGATTGAGAGAGACCATTTGACTTTTGATGGTACGGTCTACCACGACACGTTCCAATTCAAGAAGTCGACGAATGTCGTCGGGAGTGGGAAGTTCGGTGCAATATGGTCCCTCGGTTTCTTGAGAATACTCAAGGGATGCAAGGTCCCATTCGTTTGTAAAAACGGCTTGACCATTGTATGAAATTTTGAGGATTTGACCGAATTGAGCGAGAGTAAGAGTTATGAATTCGTGTTGAATCATAAAAGAGATAACAAGATAGCCATATTCATCGATTTGTACCGTGACTTGACTATAGAAGTCTAGAATGAATCTTGGAACAATCGGGTGGTTAATTTGAAAGAGACAATTGAAACGAATGTTAGTAAAAAGATGCTCGATGTTGTTGGATTTGTAGTAAGCTTGATCAACAACACGACCTTCGTGAATGTTGCGGTTTTCAATAGGTTTGTAGAATTGGGCAATGGTAGGGGAGATGCCGGGAATTTTGGATACTTTTGGTATGTAGGATTTAGTGAGAGATATATCGGTTGTAGTAGCTTTCGACATTTTGTCACCTAAACAAGTTATCAACA
Organism: Tanacetum coccineum; assembly: GCA_026074375.1. Classification (NCBI taxonomy): domain Eukaryota; kingdom Viridiplantae; phylum Streptophyta; class Magnoliopsida; order Asterales; family Asteraceae; genus Tanacetum; species Tanacetum coccineum. The sequence goes on along the minus strand of BQNB010164920.1, from coordinate 12,967 downwards.
ACATAAAATGTTATATATAAAAAAATATAATAAGGAAAATAAAGTTTTGAAAAGTGACAAATGTGGGACAAGGATTACTTCGACTTTAAAAGTAAAAACCTAAAAAGTGATCCATATGTTCCTTAATTTATTTTTGACTTAATCTAGGATGTCGAAGAGTATATATTAGTTATATATTTCAACATCAAGACAATAACTCAAACACTCCCTTTTCTAAGCTTGTCAAAAATTATGTATTAAATGTATATTTTGTTTGACAAGTATAAGTTTATTATTCTTGACTTGACAAAGGTTAAATAGTGTTTGTTTTGACTCAAAACCATGTTTTAAGATATTAAACCAAACGCCCCTTTATTTTATACCTTTCATAGAATGTATCAATATATATATATATGAATAATATATCTTGATGACTTATACAAGTTTGTTGAGTGTTTATTCAAGTGACAAAACTATAGTGATGGTCATTTTGACTTTAAAAATTAATCCTAAAAAACGAGCCAAACACTATTTTATTTTTATAGAATTTTACTCATTGATTTAAAAATATATATATGTATGCTTGAATGATTAATACTTGATTATTTTTTATCATGTTTTGGCATTAATCAACAATGTGTAAGTTTAAAAATGCATATATGCATAAATTCGGCTATATGTTCATGAGCATACATGTTCTTAATTTTTTTTTGACTCGATAAGTGTTTTGATTCAATCCTATCAAGGTTGTAGTGTTCCTATGACTACGGGTATCATTGTAGTTATGGAAATCCTGGATCAAACTAAGAATTATGAAATAATTAAAAATACCTAATTTTAATTAGAAACAAAATTGGATGAAATCAAACAAAAGATGGTTGAAAAACTTACAATGGATGTTGTTGATAGACATGTTAGTAATTGCCCCTTGCGAATTTTAGTTGATTTGGTGTTTTGAGGTTTGATTTTGAAGGTTTTGGTAATGGGGTTTTCGTTTACAGCAGGTGAGAGAAAGAGGGAAGAAAAAAAATAATGTTTGGTATATGATTTCGACTGTAAAGGGGTGTTTGTTTTCACAGATAGGCGGTCCTCTTAATTAATTAAGGGGGCCGCCCTTTTTATACGGTCAGTCCCCTTAATTTTAAGGGGGTCGCCACCTGAAAAAATAAATTTTCTTCGAATTCTGGCTAGTTTTGTGAGAATGAGTATTGATAATTTTTAATTAACCCATTGTTTAATTAAAAAGTTTCTTTGACTATCTCAGACGAGATAATCAGGATGTCAATACATAAGATGATTTGGTGACTAGACTTCTTGCGAACATGATGAATTAATTTCTTCGAACAAAAAAATTAATTGATACGTTTTGAAATGAGAAAGATTAGATATTGTGGAGGATGAGAGATTGAAATGGAGTTAAGACTTCAACAAGGCGATTTTGATAGCCGTAGTTGAGGCGAGCGTCGAGGTGGAAGGGAATTTAGGAGTTTCATCCATAGTGGTTTAAGACTTTTCCGATGCAAAACTAATCCTACTTCTATGTTAATTATTATCTACTAACTCATTTTTCTTCGTCTACGTGAGTTCGTGGCCGTAGAAGATTTCCATTTTATAGTGGTTCATAGATAATCCATGTGAAAGAATGGTTCCTAATGAACAAATTCTTTTAAAAACTAGAAAACCAACAAATGGCATTTCTAGTAACTACCATATTTCCTATCTATCACTAATACTAAGTATATCACATACCAATCTATAATTTACGTAATTAGAGAGTGAGACGTACCTTAGGATGAGAATTTATGGAAATCCTATATGAGTTTTTCAATTTGTTTGACGAAAGACAAAGGATGCTTGTAGATGATTAACCTCGAAAGATATGATGATTTAGCCATTTGGTCCCCATCGTTTCATGGGTCCGAAGTTATTGTTTCCGAACATGTTTTGCATTTGATTCGAACACATGCACGGTGAACATCTTTCACATTATGCGATTAGTGTTAGAGTAATTTGGTCTACCTTGGTCTCTCCTAGGTTGAGGTGTTTTGGAACGAGGATGAAAGTTTTCTTTTCTTCTCGGAGGAGGTGTTTTAGACCTCATTGTGGGTTTAGTAAATCCGACTTTGGGTTTTAAGGAAGGTTTGTAAAAACGTTTTACCTCATCATCACTTGCAATAGGAATTTTAGTATTGTTTATAAGTATAAATTTTGGTTTTGAGTTTGGGTTTGATTCTATCAATTTTTCTTTCGACTCGACTTCTTGAGCTCTTACAAAATTTACTTGTTTGGTTTCGCTAGGTGACCCTTTGGTAAAATTAAATCCTAAACCGGATTTATCTCCGGAAGGTTTTTGAGAACTTATTATTTTCTTAAGTGAGTGACTACTATCATTAAATTGATTTAGCCTAGATATTTCTTTTCTAAGCTTCTCATTTTCAAACTTAAGGTCTTGACATAATTTGCATTCTTCATTTACTTCCTTACCTTTTTCTAACCTAGATAATTTATCTTTTAATTCTAGTACTTCATTCTCTAATTCTATTTTAGCTTGTTTTAGAGTTTTATTTTTAGCCATGACTTTTAGTCCTATTTTGCATAGTCTACTATATTCACTATCTAAGTCATTTTCGTCTAATGATGATTGGTTATCACTAAAGTATTCGGTTTCGGAAAATACCTCATTAGAAGCTTTTGCCATAAGACACTTTTCATCCTTTGTCTTCTCCTTTTCATCTTCGTCGCTGTCACTCCAAGATCCTCCAACAAACGCCTTTTGATTTTGATTGTTTCGGACATTCTCCGATGAAATGATTTGGATCTCCACACTTGAAACATTTTCTTTCGCCTTTGCCATTTTTGTCGTCTTTATTTCTTTAGAATTATTTTCTTTCTTTGTGTGGTTGTCTTACGAATCGTCCTCGTCTTTTGAAGAATTTCTTAAAGTCTCTTACGGCCATGGCGTATTCTTCATCTTCACTATCGGAGGTTGAGCTATCATCATCACTAGATTCCTTTCTAGCTTTCAAGGCAATAGATCTACTTTGTTCTCTTTTGCTTTTGACGGTTTCAGAATCTTTCTTAATTACTTCTTCATAAACCTTCAAATTTTCAATGAGTTCGTCAAGTGATAGAGTTGTTAGATTATTTGATTCTTCAATCACCGTGACTTTTGCGCGCCATTTTGGATGTAATGCCCTAAGAAATTTTCTAACACAATTCTTGCTAGAAAAACCTTCATCAAGTGCTTTTAGACTAGTAATAATAGTGTTAAATTTAGCAAAGGCATTATCTATTGATTCCTCTTCCGGAATCATGAATTGTTCATATTGTTGAACAAGAAGATCTATTTTGTTAGCTTTGACTTGATTATTACCTTGATGAGTGATTAACAAAGTATCCCAAATTTCTTTTGCGGTTTGACACATAAAAATTCTTTCATATTCTTTACGTGGTAAAGCATTATAAATTACCATTTTAGCTTCATTATTTTTAGCAAGTTTCTTTTTAAGATCATCGTTTTGTTTATGAAAAGGTACAATTTCATCCTTTTTAGTTTCGGGATTATTTTGAATAGGAGGAAAATCACCATCGGTAATAACATGCCAAAGATCTAGATCTTTTGACTTCACATAAGTTTCGAATCTATTTTTCCAATAAATAAATCCATCACTTTCAAATAGTGGTGGTCTTTGCATAGATTGCCCTTCTAAATATTTTTCCGATTCCATAGATCGATTCAAGTTTTAAAATACAATTTATTTTAAAAATCTTGTTTGACGTGGCTCTTGATACCAATTGTGGAAAACTAGAAGGGGGGTTGAATAGTTTACCGCTTTTTAATTTAATGTTTATGTTTGTTTATAAAAACTTAGATTCGACTTTTTGTGAATTCAATACTTGCACAATATGAATAATATAAATAAGTAAGAACAAATAAAGAAATAAGAGATAAGAGTTAGAAAGATCAAACCACAACACAAGGATTTATAGTGGTTCGGTTACGAAGCTCCTCTTCGGCCTACTCCACTCCTCGAGCACCTAACTCGAGAGTTTTCTTCACTATGTCAACAAACTCCCTTATGGCGGAGAAAACCGTACACAACGTTGCTTACACCGATTTACGACACAAAGCTAAATGTCGAGTTCTAATCTTAGCTAGAACTAATCTATCACAACATAACTTCACGACTTCACAACTTCACAACTTCTTCACAACTTCAAGACTTCCTCACAACTTCACGACTTCACTTCACCACACTACTTATGCCACAACTAACTAACACTACTTGGAGAGATCACCAAGATCTAACTATGCTTACAACAATCACCAAAACCTAACAACTCAAATCTTTACAAGAATATAGACAATGATTTTTACAATTTATGATATGGATGAAACAAGATTGCAATATACACTTGGGGTGTAATACTTCTTCACTTGATGATGAAAGTATTCTTCTCTTGCACTTGATGGATTGAGCTTGGATTACTTGGAAACAAAGCTCTATGATTAAATGATCAAAGGTTTTTAGAGAGACGTGTGGGCCCTGTGCTAAGATTGATGTTTACAAAAGAAAGGTTACTTTAAGGGTTGGGGAAGAAAAGATTATTTTCAAAAGTGTTAAACCTGCTAGTACTATAATTAAGAGGGTCTACATGCTAAGTTTGAGAGAAAGAATGGAACTTGATCTAGAAGCCAGGCTTATGGGAGAGACTTTGGTGTTGAATAGATCATTAGACCCTTTCTTAGAAGATTACATTAATTTAAATGATCTAAATGAACTATTTGAGCTTAGAAGAAATCAAGGTGATGATTTAATGCCCACCATTAAGGAAGGTGAGGTAATTGAGGAATTTAGAACTAGGGATGAAGATCTTGATACTGGAATTAATGATTACCCTAGTTATTATGACGATGATAAGAAAATCCATATAGATTGTGCTCACAATTTAAAGTTTTCATGCATGATATTATTTGAATTTACTCACGCTAACTTTTTCCTATTATTGTATGTCAATGTGATGTCTAAAAAGTTTCATAATTCAATAATGAAAGATAAGATGGTGTACAAAGGGAATAATGTTGTAGGAGCCTCAATGAACGTGCCTATTTTTGTTGGAACCTTTTCTGTTCTAACTTTGCAGTTTTGGAGGATATGGATGCTTATCGTGATGAAGGAATGGGCGATGTTATTTTTGGGGAACCATTCTTAAGAGAAGTTGGAATTAAAACAAAACGATTCGAAGGAAAGATTACCATTTACAATGGTGACGATAAAGTAACTTACCAAATGGTACGATCACATCTGAGGTTTAAAAACCACACTAATGAGCAATGCAACAAAATCCCACCATTACTGAAGGTAAGTGAAGTGGATAAGACGAATGGAATCTCGCATGCATACCAAAAGCTTAAGGGGTTCTACAAAGGAGTTTTGAATCTAGGACCCGATTACAATCGAAATGCGAAGATGGGAGAATGGCTCACACGCGGGCACATTAGCGTGCATGAGATGGAATAAAGAGGAGCTGAAGAAAAGTCTAACTTAAAGACTTCACTGTAAACAAAAGTGCTTCCCGGGAGACAACCCGGATTGTTATTTAATTTTATCAAGTCTGTCTTCCCAGACAACAATACGGCGTATCCGCTCCATACCATATGACGTATTGATTGTCTAGATATTATCAGTCTTTATTTTTATTGCACTTTAAAAACATTACTGTCAATTCTGGAATATGGCGTATTCACTAAACTGATATGCTGTATCCACCAGACTGACCCGTAATTGGTTTGTTTAGTTTAATTGAAATTAACCGTAGGTACCAGATAGGAATGCACATGTTTTTCCTTATTTCATTACAGGACCTCGTGAAAAGAATATCGATAAATATTGGTAGAGAATTTACAAATCTGGAAATCCTAAAGTGTTAGAGTCTTGAAACTTCAAGGCGGCTATTCAACACAATCTTGCTCATAAACGCAACTTGGAGGAGCTACCAAGCAAATATCAGGGGAGTTTCTCATTCTAATTGTTTTTAAATTCCCGTATTTAATGTTTTATATATACAACAAAGATGTTGTATAATTCAAGTGAGGGGATGGAATTAGGATGTTTATTTGTCCTAATTTTCACACTAAAATGCTTAAATTATGCTCAAATTTAAAAAAATTGCAAGCATACTTTTGTGAAATTACATGTTACATAACCCGCACACAATAACCCTTGTTAGATATTGTGAGGATTTAGCCTTTCTGTTTCCAAATGTTTACCTAAACTCCACAAAATATGAGTGTGCCGATGATGTAGTAGACTTTAGAACTTGGCTTGGTATATCACTCGAGACTGTAATGATAAGTACTATGGATTTAGATAGAGTAACTTGTTTAAATTGGTAAATTTTAGGATTACACCCAAATCGCCTTTACATGTTTCTTATTAACTAATTACACCGGTTAGTTAACCTCCTGTTTAAACCCTTTCTACTCTCATCTTTAGAGTGATGATCAACTAGAACAACCCGTAGAGCCAATCCTTTAGGAATTACACCAACTATTTGTTTCGTTACACCATTACACCTTAACCTACCCTGTTAGATTAAGTCTAATTTATAGTTGCTAGTTTCTTAAAGTGTAAAGTTTGTATTTCCTGAGTCTTGTGTCATTTTCTATCTTTGGTACGGTTGGAAATTTGCACATTGCAAATGGGAATGTATATTAGTAGTCAAAACTCATGTGATTTTACTACCATCGTAATTATTGGTACCTCCGAAGAATGAAGGAATTATCGAAGGAATTATCCATAATTATTATGATTGTGAAGATGGTGAAACTACACCGAGATTTGAAGTTTAGTTAGCAAAAAAAAGAGAATGAATGTTTGAAGATAATCGTTTCGCAACTACCGAAGGAATTACACAAAGGATTGATTATTCGTTGATAAGTCTAAAAAATCAACGATGTAGAGTATTGTACAAAGTGGAAGATATCGCCACTTGCCTTGTAGAGTATGTAAAGTTTTGGGATGATTAGGAAGTTAGCCGTTATGGGAACACCAACTTAGGTTGTTGTTTTTGATCTATGATCAAGACGCTGTAAATAGTTGTGTCTTTATCATGTTAACGGTCGGGAAAAAAGTGTCTAGCAACTTGTATCTTAAGTCTTAATCTATTTGTTTCTTGATTTTTATTTAACAACAATTTACTTCCCTCTCACCTGATGATTAGCCGTTGGTTTTACGAGAATGAGGACTTGTTCGAGCGTGCATGTCTATTCCGTCGTTACGGCCATGTATGCATGTATGTGTGCTTCAGCTGCCTTGTTGGAATGGTACTTCTGGTAAAAGATTGTAGAATGATCAACCGTAAGCCTTTCCATACAAAACCTATATTTACCTTTATAAACTTGTTACTCCTTAGCTTTAGCGATGTTTCCGATGTGTATGTGATGCTTCAGCTGCTTGTTGGAGTGGTACATCTGTGAAAGATTGTAGAATGATCAAACTGTAAGCCTTTCCATACAAAATCCCATATTTCATACTCGGCGTTTAGTACAAGGCTACGGGTGTTAGACTTGTAGTTTAGAATGGGTGATAGGGATCCTTTGCAACTTATGGATAGAATACTCGTCTCGATCGAGGCAATTGAACAATATAGTTGCGTGAAAAGCCGCGCGATGATAGCGGAGGCGACATAGAGTTATAGGTATGTGGTGAGTGTTTTTCCTTCTCCTATTTTGTTAGGTTTTTGGGGGGGGGTGTGACTTTGTTATAATATTACGAAATAAGTGCCGTGTTAACGGAAAAAATATCCTTAGGGATACATTTTTATAAACTTCTAAAGGCTACTTGAGGACAAGTAGGATTCAAGTGGGGGGATATTTTCTGACATCAAATAACGTCTATTTTATAGCATCATTTATCCCATGTTATTAACCCATTTTGTATAGTTATTGTAGAGAATTGTTACTTAATCGTTTATATTTGAGAATTGCAGTAATTATGGAGTAATTAGTGAAAGTTAGCAAAAGGCGCGCATTTTGGAGCTTAAATGAAGATATTTTGAATATTACTATTCTGAAGACCAATACGCCGTATCCATCGAGGAAGATACAGCGTATCCGTGCCTACACTCACCAAAGACCACACAGGAATGAAGCCCAATACGCCGTATCCAGAGAGACTCAATATGCCGTATTCAAGATATAGTATATGAATATTCTGGAAGATATCAAGCGTGGTCCCTACTTCAAAAAACCCCCAATACACAGTATCCAATACTTGGATATGCCGTATCAAACCGACTTCCAGACCTTATAAATAGAAAACTCAAAAATGAGTTTTAAGTGTGCTAAATCATATTCTCGATACCTAAACCATAAAAGTCAATTTTCAGAGGAGAAAAGGAACAGAAGAGGTCGAGCAACGTTATCAATTCCATAGAAGACATCATGTAATTCTATATACTTTAGTAATCGTTCAGTTTTTGGTATCATTCATTAACTCGGTTAGTTTACCTTGGCTAAATAATTGCTCTTGTATTTATTATGATGTTTGAAGGCTAATACCTTTGGGTATTAGCCATTATTATGAAGATCTGAATGTTTGGTATTTGTTTATCTTGATTTCTTGATTTATCGTTTAATGCTTGTTTATGTTTATCAATTTTTACTTGTTTACGCGCTTTTGTATGCGACCTATCATTCAACTGGATCTAGTGACACGGACCAAGTAGATCTAGAGTCTGGGATAGCTCTCCATATAGTAATTTATACATCTAGAATCATAGTTACATAAATATTGTCATTCTAAGTCTGTGTCTAGGATACGCTTCGGGCTTAACTAGTTAATTGGATATTGCCAATGGTTTATTGATCGTGTTGACTAGCAGGTGACCTAGATAATTCAACAAGTAACGTTCTGATTCCATTGGATAGTTGGACAAGTGGACTACTAATGTATAAATTGGCATTAAGCGGTAAGTGGGGTAAAGTCTCTATGAGCTAACAAGATCACCATTGCTTTAATCCCTAAGATAGATTATAATCAGCAAATAAGGATGCTTTATGCGGATGCTTTAATTGAGGCAAAATTATTGTGTCTAGGTCTTAGGATGATGTAACGCCTAAGTCTTACGAATGATATGCCACCTCTAGAGAAGAAATCATTACACTAAATAAACAAACCAACTTTCTAATCGGATTAATAATGGTTAATACGGTTTTCTTATATAAGGTTTGACCGCTCTTTCATTTTTTGTTAATTAGCTTGCGTGGGTTAAAGTGCCTTGAATTGATTATAGAGTGTATACTCTAAAACTCGATACTTAAAAAAATGGGGGGGGATCAGGCTATCATCAACTGAGAGTAAGGGATGAAGATATTCTTAAGACTTCTTTCAGAACAAGATACGGACACTACGAATTTCAAGTAATGATATTTGGTTTAACTATGGCCTGTGTATTCATGGAGCTAATGATCCATGTGTATAAACCATACTTGCGACAAATTGTAATAGGTGTTCATCGATGTATCTTAATATATCTCGTAAACCAAAGAAGAGCACGCAAAGCATCTGAGAATAATCCTAGAATTACTCAAGAAAGAGAAGTTGTATGCCAAGTTCTTCAAGTGTGATTTCTGGATTCGTACCGTGTAATTTCTTGGACACTTAATTGATAGTCAAGGACTTCATGTTGACCCCGCCAAGATTAAAGCAGTTAAGAATTGGACATCTCCTACTACCCTACGAAATACGCAATATTCTACGACTTGCCGGTTAGTAGGCTATTATTGGAGATTTATCAAAGATTTCTCAAAGATTGCAAAGTCTTTGACTGAATTAACCCAGAAAAACAAGAAGTATATCTGGGGAGAAAACCAAGAGTCAGCCTTCCAACTGCTAAAACAGAAGCTACGTGAAGCTCCAATCTTAGCATTACCAGAAGGAAATGATGATTTTGTTATTTACTGTGATGCATCCCATCAAGGTCTGGGAGCGATGTTAATGCAAAGAGAGAAGGTTATTGCATATGCATCCCAACAACTTAAGCCTAATGAAGAAAACTATACCACTCATGATCTCGAATTAGGAGCAGTAGTGTTCGCTCTTAAAATTTGAAGACACTATCTCTATGGCACCAAATGTACTGTGTTCACTGATCATAAAAGTCTTCAACATATCCTTGATCAGAAAGAGTTGAACATGAGACAACGCCGTTGGCTAGAATTGCTTGCAGATTACGATTGTGAAATGCGCTACCATCCTGGAAAGTCAAATGTCGTAGCAGATGCCTTAAGCCGGAAGGAACGAATCAAACCACTCCGAGTTAGATCATTAGTTATGACCATTCATCTAAAATTACCATCACAAATCCTCCAAGCCCAAAATGAAGCACTCAAGGAAGAAAACATCAAGGCTGAAAACTTATGAGGAATGGACAAAGCATTTAAAATATGTCCTAATGGAACTCTTTGTATTAAAAACCAAAGCTGGTTACCACTTTTTGGTAATCTAAGAGACTTAATCATGCATGAGTCCCATAAATCAAAGTATCCCATTCACCCAGGTTCTGACAAGATGTATCAGGATCTAAAGAAACTCTATTGGTGGCCTAATATGAAGGAAATCATCACTGAATATGTGGGTAAATGTTTGACATGTTCTAGAGTTAAGGAAGAATGTCAGAAGCCATCCGGCTTACTGGTATAACCGGAGATTCCTATATGGAAGTAGGAAAGAATAATAATGGATTTCATCACAAAACTACCCAAAACATCAAACAGACATGACACAATCTGGGTCATTGTCGATTGCCTTACCAAATCCGCACATTTTATCCCTACCCGAGAAACAGATACTATGGAAACCCTTACAAGGTTATACATCAAGGAAATAGTCTCCCGACATGGAGTGCCAATATCTATCATCTCGGATCGTGACAGTCATTTCACATCCAGATTCTGGCAATCATTACAGAGTGCTTTAGGTATTCAATTAGACATGAGTACGACTTATCATCCTGAAACCGATGGACAAAGTGAAAGAACCATCCAAACACTTGAAGACATGCTTCGAGCCTGTGTTATAGATTTTGGAAAAGGAAGGGAAAAACACTTACCATTAGTAGAATTTTCCTATAATAACAGTTACCATGCCAGTATTAAGGCAACACCATTTGAGGCACTTTATGGTTGAAAGTGCAGATCACCTATTTGCTAGGCCGAAGTTGGAGATGTTTAACTTACAGGACCATAAATAACCCATGAAACCATCGAGAAAATAGTACAAATTCGACAACGCTTGCAAGCTGCAAGAGATCGGCAAAGAAGTTATGCCAATGTAAGGCAAAAGCCTTTAGAATTTCAAGTTGGAGATCGTGTTATGTTAAAAGTGTCACCTCGTAAAGCTGTTATCCGATTCGGAAAACAAGGAAAGCTTAATCCCCAGTACATTGGACCTTTCAAAATCCTTGAACAGATTAGCCCAATGGCATATAAACTTGAGCTTCCTGAAAAGCTCTGTAATGTCCACAGTACTTTTCACGTTTATAATCTAAAGAAATGCTTATCTGACGAATCCCTTGTCATTCCAATGAAAAAGCTTCGGCTTGATGACAAACTGAACTTTGTGGAAGAACCAGTGGAGATCATGGATCGAGAAGTCAAGCAACTGAAACAAAGTCGTATTCCTATAGTCAAAGTAAGATGGAACTCTAAAAGAGGACCAGAATTTACGTGGGAACGCGAAGATCAAATTCGTGCCAAGTATCCACATCTGTTTTCAAACATCACTCCGGCATCCAACTAAATCTCGGGACGAGATTTCTTTTAAGGGAGGGAGACTATAACAACCCGTAATTTTCATCAATGTAATTATCCATCTATTAAATTAGATGCACTGTAATATCCATCTATTATATATATACCACCTTTTTACAGGGAAATTTTTGCTTTATCTCATTATGCAACGTAACTTGCATCTCTAAAGTAAACGAGCTCACGCAACCTCCACCAATGCCATCTATATCTATGTTTATATCATGTAAACATCCTAATATGTCAAGTCTATATCTTAATATCATTTTTACCAAGTACATTATCCATTTAACGTACCATTTACAACGTTATATCAAAACAGACTTTATCCGTTAACATTTATATCAAAACCCTAATTATATGTAATGTATACATATAAAATGAATGTGCAAACCTTCAAGCATGTGTACAAGTGTACAATGCATAACATTTGAAATATAATTTCCCTCCAAGTCAATGTACAACTCATTTAAGCTCAATGTACAAGTCAATAATGCAAGAAAACCAAACTAGGTCATTTTACCTCCTAAATTACTTTAGTTTCTTACCATCACTCTAGCGGGTCCGCGACCCGTGACCGCGACACAGGTTAAGCCCACAAAAAAGTATAGGGCCGTGCCCGGTCCGTACTATACGTCATTAACAACAGTAGCCTCTTCTATAGGCGTTAGTACCGGACCAAAAATGAAACAAGAAAGAAAAAACTAATTAAGCCATCATGTTTGACAATAAGAAAAACAAATAAAGAAGTAGATAGTCATTGTTATCTTAACCAAACCACACCACCTTGAGCATTTTGTTATGTTTCCCGTATGGGACTTCCAATGCAACATGACGAAACCGATTATGTAGTTGCATACTTGCGTGTGTCCAAAAAAAGAAAAATAGCATGCAATGCGTCTAAATCGACCTCTTTATTTCCACATAAAACTCTAGAATTGAGGCTGTGTGGTGTAATAAGGAAACTATAAAATTGCAGCCATCATGGCTACATGAACTTTCTATTTTAAGAACCAACTCACTACCGAGTTAGTATAATAAAGCAACCAACTTCACTATCAAAATATACACTACTTAAACAACACACGTGCGTACACACACACAAACACACACTACACGACTTGCTCGTTCACGAGACCGAGTCTTGCATCTTTGCTATCTAAGACGCGTGTTCCA
>BQNB010164917.1:0-14281 GCA_026074375.1 Tanacetum coccineum | reverse complement strand
CCTGTATTATCACAAGGACAAAATTTGCAGTGAAGATATATGAGATGAGGGGCCAAAGCTGCCAACTTACCCAAAACCATTTTTCCCTCCCAACAGAACCCAAGAACCAATCACGGGTTCTCTTCTCCACTTTTACCCTGCAACCATGAAAAATTCAGAGGATAAACAATCACCCTTACCTCCACTATCACCACCTCCCCATATATACTTGCCATGTTGGCAATCCCACACATATTCACAAAATCTAACGACTCCCATTAACTTAAAGAAGCACAAATGTTAATAGAGGGCCAAGATTAAAGCTTTGATTGCTCTCACAGAGAAAGCACAGCTGGAAGATCCAAGGAGGAAGTTCTTTAGTATAAATAGGGCCATTGTAACCAAAAATAAAAAAGGAGAAAGGGAATTCTTAGTTAAATTTCAGCTTATTTTTATGCAATTTTACTCTTCCAAGTCTTGTAACTTTAATTTTTGTCTTAATGCAAATTTGGAGTTTTTAAGTTGATTCTTGAATCTTTGTACTTCCTTTGTTAAAAGCATTACTTAATATGTTTTAAGTTCTTATATAATCATATAAGTCATTTGTTTTAACTCAAATACTAAGAATTTAAGTAAAGTCACAAAAAAAAATTCCACACTCAAATACACCATAGCTTATGGATGATAAGCCAGTTTTGGATGGGCTTATGGACACTACTAGCTTGTCTTTGACAAGCTAGAGCTTGTAGATTAGCTTGTAAAAGCTTAAGTAGCCCTGTTTAAGCAAGGGTGTTGTAAGTCTCTCTTTCTCGTCTTTTTCTTATTGACCGTAGATCTGCTTATTAGTACTTGTTTAATGTTATGTTTATGCTTAGTTCTGATGTTTAGTGCTTATCCTGCTTAGACTTTAGTTAAAAAAATGATGTGTGCAAATTTCTTAGTTAGTACTGGTAGTATGTTTAGTTAATACTGTTAGATTGATTTAGCTTATTTAAGTGCTTATTATTGATTGAAATCTGCTTAGAAGTGTCTTATTTTGTTATTTGATAATCTGTTTTTAACAATTTAGGATAAAATCAGCTTGAAATAAAAAAATGACTTTTGAAAACTTTAAGGGGTGTTTGGAACAAGCAGTACTAACCATGGGTTAGTACTGCTAGCTCTCTTTTGGGATTTTCAACTAACAGTACTAACTCCAGGTTAGTACCGGTAGTTAATACTGTTGGTACTGTTAGTTCTGTTAGTTCATTTTTGCCTATTAGCTTATTATTTTTGCTTTTTTAAGATTTGTTTAGCTTTTTAGAGTAGATTAAGCCCATTTTCGTTTACTGTTTTTAGTAGAGCTTATTTAAGCTTATTTGCTTATTTCTTATTTCATTGTGTTTTATTAAAGCTAGCAGTACTAACTCAAAGCTAGCAGTACTAACTGAAGGTCCTAAATAACTGAATGGATCTTTGCAGCCTATTAAGGATGATAGCCAAGATGTATAAATACAAATGACTATGTAGAAACAATGACTTGAATACAATGTGTTAATGCGGAATCTTAACACAGGTACTAAGAAGAACAATGAACAATTGAATAACAACTTTATTGATGTGTTCTTGAGGATTACAGTTTGCTAACTATGATATTATATATCTGTGTATTCGTCTGTTTTCAGTTACTCTAACTATGCCAACAGTTATCCTTTTATAGACTAAGGATAACCCTAATAGGCTTACATTTCTTTTTCTAAAATATCTCATAAATATCTTTTAAATATCTTCTCAACGGTACTAACTAACTAACTACTAACGGTACTAACTAACAACAGTACTTAACACTTTGTACTGTCGGTACTAAGTATAACTGTCGGTACTAACTATTTGTACTGTCGGTACTAAGTTAAGAAAACATTAATCCTAACACAAAACCTATTTGGAACAATGCTCAAAGGGTGAATCATCAAAACTTTGCTAAAAAGACTCACCCCTGTGTTAAAAATAACATAGTTCCAAGAGCAGTACTAATGAAGTCTGGTTTAGTATCAGTTAATACAGCTAGACAAGTTAATGCTGCCCACACAAAAACAATAGTGAATGCTGCCAGACCAATGTCATATCTTTCTAAAACAGCACAGTCTATCACACATGAGTGCCAACTCTTGGAATCGTTGATTGTAAGTCATCAAATCAGTACCTCTCACCTTTAGGTTCCAATACTCAGATTCCAGCTTTTTGATCTCGCCTCTGGGGCAATACTTATCTGTTATCATTCTTTTCAAAGCCGTCCATGGCATTGTATATGCAACATCCTGTCCGACAGCCCTCACGTGTGAGTTCCACCACGTCAAGGCACTTCCTTGGAGAGTACAAGATGCAAACTTAACCTGATTGGTAATAGCACAGTTGCTGATAAGGAAAACAGATTCCATCTTTTCCACCCATTGGGTCAGGCCAACGACTCCCTCAGTGCCATGGAAATTCATAGGCTGGCACTTCAAGAAGTCAGTGTAAGTGCATTCTCGTTGAGTAGGCACTTGCCTTCTTCCGCCGGTTCCTGAACCATGGCTGTTATCGCCGTCCCTGCTTCTGCTTGCATCACGTTCTGCCAAAGCAGCAGCAACGCCTTGATCAATCAAAGCTTGGAGTTGAGCCTCAGTGACAGTGGTGGTAGGAGTGGTTGTGGTGGCGGGTGTTGTCCTCGTGGCTCTTCTTGTTGGTAACATTTTCTTCAAAATCACAAGGAATATAATACACGTCAGGTTTCACACAATCATAAACGTAACGTGACATATGCATAATAAATAAAATGAGATCACAATCCACAGCGAAATATACAACTGAAAGTGAAATCAACAATGACATAAATAAATCAACATTCATACACAACAACATCGATAATCATAAATGATGGTCCTGATTACAACATGTTCAGTACAATGAGATACAAAAACTGAAAATATGGACCTAAGGCGGTGTTAGCTGGGGATCACCCATAATACTTAACACGCCATACAATGATAGCTAAAAAGATAAAACAAAAGTCCTTACAGCCTATTAGCTGGGAGTAACCCATAAAACTTAATAGGCTATACAGGATAGCTACAAATGATGCATGACTAACTGCTGCTGCCAGCCTCAGCTGGTCCATCCTGGGGCTCTGGGTCTCTAGCCTCTAGTGTCGCAATACGTCCAAGTGCTGTAGTCAACTGAGTCTGAAGTGATGTGGTCTGAGTAATCAACGTGGCAACCTGTGCCTCCAGTGTCCTAACATGTGCCTCTATGGCTGCACTCCTCTCCTCAGAACTAGTCCATGCTATACGAGCATATACAGCCTCTCTATCCATAGCCAAAGCTGTGCGGCGGTGGTGTAGTCTATCTCTGTATAGTGTGTTGACTAGGGCTCCCAAGTAAGCCCGGTCATCATGTGCCTCCTCAAATCGTATCTCGAACTCCTCAGTCCTCTGCCTAACAGTAGTATCAAGCTCTGTCACTCTCTGGTCGACCCCCTCCAAGGTGGTCGGTGCTATCTCCATCATGGCCTCAACAATCTCATCCCAAGTGTCAACCTCTGGAGTAGGCCCTGGCTGTCTCGCGGCACCAGCCGCTGAACTCTCCCCGATCTCGTATCCGGGAGCGGGAGTAGTAAGACAAGCTCTCTTCCGAGGCGGCATCTCAGCCTCGGGAACATCAGTCCTGGGGGAAGTAGGTGGAAGTAATGAGGGTGGTGATGCAACTGCAGCTCTCATCCGAATCCCGGCTGCCCTATAGCCTAATGGTGCCCCTGCATCAGTAGGGCTAGTAGTGAGTGGTGATGGTAAGGGTAATGGTGAAGGTGCAACAGGTAGTGGTGGTGTAGGTGCGGCAACATGCGTGCCTCCATGGATGCCGACATCGGTGGCTCAGGTCTGACACTCTTCCGTGCCCTACGGAGACGTGTCTGGGCAAAGGGGATCCTGATCTGAGGTGGTCTAGGTGTGGGTGCAGACTCATCAGTCTCAAACGCCTCTGTATCCCCGGCCGAGGGAACAGGGTCAACAATAGGTATAGCAGAAGAGTCGGCCGGAGCTAGGTGCTCCTCCTCCTCCTCGTCATCCTCCTCGTCCTCCCACCGGGGGGGGGGGGGGAGGGGGGTCGAAAGCATCCTCAATCATCATCTTCTGCATATCTTCATCAGGTTAAGCACCGGAGGGCTCAATCATCTCCATCCCCCTCCGTCAGCAGTAAATCAGCATAAAAGCGCATTGCATGTTACATAGAAATTATATCTGTAGCTCCCCCCCTTCGAGTCCTCCTCTAGATCCAATCTAGTACATAGCCTGGTGATATGGCTAACGGGTGAAGCATCAGCGGGTAGAGGCTGGATCCTCTATTGGTGCCAAATCGGTAAAACCCCCAAAATGGTCGCAGCGAATATGGGTTTGGGAAAGTTACTTCATAGACAAACAGCACAGATAGGAGAACGACCTCTATATGAGTCGTTAAAAATTGATACAATTGGATTAAGATAGACTTTTGTCACAATACCGAAGCTTTAAATAGTTCATCCATGAAAAGTAAGATTTAAGACATAAACAAATATTCCCCAAAAATTGTAATGCAATCCAATCTTTATAGTAATGTACTCCAAAATGGTGACCACCAATGTATCCTTATTTCTCGTACCTTATTGACCTTAGAAAAACTGCTTTAAAAAACGTCAACAATAAAGTTTGGTGAATTTCTCAGGTTTAGTAAATGTATAAGAGTAGGACCACAAGATATCCAATGTAAGACATGTAAAAATACAATAATCTTAAAGTAATTACGAGTGCACTAAGTTCATACAACCGAAGCTCGGACCTATATGTATGCAATTTAATTCACTAAATTTGGCCCATGTAGATGTTCAACCCGCTACATCATAATTGTTCGACATGTATACGTTCGTTTGTTTTGGTACCTCCAAAACTGATGAGGCGCACTCACTCCGAAACGGGGATGTCATAAATCCTCCCCAAATAGATCTATTCTAATAACATTCGCGCTCGCTAACTAGCAATTGAAACAGTTCATGAGGGTGGCAATAGTGGGTTAGCTACTTATTCCAACTCGAATATGGTTTAAAAGAGTACTTGCGTCCAAATGTAAAACAATGCATGTTTCTCAATCCCCAAAAGTTGTAAACCATAAGTTGTATAAAAAGCGGGGCTAATAGACTCAAAGAACCGTAAAGTGAATGGATTGATTATTTAAATCAAGTAAGTGAATCGCTCGGCAATTTGATGCAACCCTAAATTAATTAATAGGCCGTAATGAGTTATAAATGTGTTTCTAAAAATAAAACATCGCATGTTGTATAGCTGACAAACACCACCACACTAATAGTTTTTTAATTTATTAAATTAAAAGTTAAAACAAAATTAACTCGTACTTTGTTAATAAAAGTGTGTGTACTTGGTATCCGTAAGAAATATTATTTTGTTTACAAATGCATCGTTTGTAAAAATGTATATTTAATAATGAATAATTTTTATTATTAAATTAATTGTTTTATAAAAGTATTGTTATAAAAATAAAAGTAAATAGCGCGCGAGTTTTAAAACTTCACCATATCTTTATCGTTTCGACTCCGTTTTAAATACGTTTTCTGATGTCACGTCCTCCGTAAATTAAAATGATTTATCAAACATCATATTTATAAGTTTAACCCACTGATGAACAGTAAACTTTTTTAACTGTCATCACCCAGTTAATAAAACTAATTTTTTTGTAAATAAAACTAATTATATATAAAACTTGTTTAAGTCATAATTCTTTCGTAAAGTTCCGTTTTTCTCGAGATACCTTATGTCCTTTGATAGTAGTAAAAATTTTCAAATATTAAATTTATAAAATTTAAATCCTGATGAACAAGCTTTTTTACTATTCATAAACAGTTTTAAAATTTTGTTTTATAAAATCAATATAAAATATCTTGTAAACTACGTACTCAAGTTCGTTATAATTCCGTTTTTCGAGTTCTTTATGTCCGTGGGTTCGTATTAAGGGAAATTATCAAAATATTATATTTATACAATTTATACCCACTGTTCATCACAGCTTATAAAACTATTTTTATAAAGTTAATAATATATAACTTGTAAATTCCATAACTTGTTCGTTATAATCCTGTTTTTCGAGTTTCTTACATGCCTCACAGATCCTTGTAAGACGAGCAACTATTTTTATAAAATAATAATACAAGGGTTTATAAGCGAATTCCAACAGTAGTACTTAAATAAAATTAGGGTTTTCAATAAATAGTTAGTTTCGGAAATATTTTTTTACTTAAAAGATCCATGTTACGTAAATTTCCAACCAAGTGTTGTACCATATATTTCATATGTAATTTTAGTCCTTTAAATGTCCATGTCCTTTGTTCCATATGAAATCATCATAATACTTTCTATATTAAACTTTAAAATAAAAACTAGGTGGTGATAACAAATGCAACAAATATGTATAACCATAAGAAAATAAATAAAACGAGTATGGGAAAACTTTAAATATCCTTAAATAGAAACAGTAGGATGAGAATCAACAGATGTAAACCCCAATCAAGCTTCCAAAATCAAACCTAAATATGTTTTCTTGATAATTCCATGTTTAAACTCGAATCCAAGCTTCCAACCACTGAGTAGTCTTAGTAAAACCTTAGATTGTACACTTGAATGCTTGGAATACCTTGGATGCAAAATTAAAATGAAACCCTTAAAAGTTTATAGTACGCCAAGGGTTTTAGAGTGAAATAAGAGGGTTTATGCTTTAGGTTTTTTTTCTTGATAATGAAAGTGTAAAAGGGGTTAAGATTAGGTGGGCTCTTGCCTTTATATAGAAAACTTTAGAAACATAAACCCTAAACTTAATGAAACCATGGGAGCACATGGTAAAGGTACAAGAGTGTAAGAGACTTCTCCTCCTCCCTAGGAGGAGGGTGCGGCAAAAGAGCACTAAGGACACCAAGGGATTGGACAATCTTTAGGAATTAGGGTCAAGGTACATAAGGGTGTAAGGATTTTTTTTATTACAAGAAGTTGTAAAAAGAAAGTAGTAAAAGATTAAATGATTTATCTTTCAAGGGTAAAAGTAAAAATTCCCGGTTTTTATTGAGATATAAATGAAAAATAAATAAATTTGAGTAATGGTGATAAACGTGGGTAAATTTTTTAAGGTAATGGTACAGGTGCTTCCGGGTACGACCGAATTTAATTTTATTGCGAAACTTTACGTTTAACGTACCAGACCAAACAAAATAAATTATAGAAAAGTGTAATAGAATTATACTCCTAATAATCAATAACACCTAGCTTGATGTAAACCTTTAAAAGTTTGAGTGTCCGTTAATTGATCGTTTGATTTTAGTTACGCGATTTAACTATAAGATAATAATTAAAAGCGAACGCGTAAAACTCTAAAAATAAATAATGGAATTTATTAAAGTTGAAAATAACCTAAAAATGAGAAATGTTACATATAAATACAAATGACTATGTAGAAACAATGACTTGAATACAATGTGTTAATGCGGAATCTTAACACAGGTACTAAGAAGAACAATGAACAATTGAATAACAACTTTATTGATGTGTTCTTGAGGATTACAGTTTGCTAACTATGATATTATATATCTGTGTATTCGTCTGTTTTCAGTTACTCTAACTATGCCAACAGTTATCCTTTTATAGACTAAGGATAACCCTAATAGGCTTACATTTCTTTTTCTAAAATATCTCATAAATATCTTTTAAATATCTTCTCAACGGTACTAACTAACTAACCTACTTCATAATTTGCTCATTTCTAAAAACCTTTCCTCCTCCCTCTCTCACCGAAATCGCCTGGCCCCTCTCTAGGGTTGTTAAGGGTTTCGGTTCTACACCTCAACCGAATTCGTTGAACAACCAAAAATTTAAAAGTTCAGTACATACAATAAGAAAAAAAAAATCAATACACACAATAACAAAAATTGACAAGTATGATACATTTTCAAGTAATTAACCAAATATTTAAATACTTTAAGTTATTCAAGTAAAAATCATACTTAAAAAGGAAACACTTGTTGAGTTACAGAAAAAGTGTTGTGCAACCCTGAAGAAGGGTTATATCAAAAAAGCCAACCAAACCAATGTTACCTTCGAAGGTAGAGACAGAAACAATAACAGAGAACCTGCCCATTGCAAACTATGAAGAGTCGATTATATAATTATTTATGTACATGTCAAGGACGAATCAGTTAAGATTCGGGGTATAATTGATATGAAATCGTAAATATGGTATAATATATATAAGGAATGATAAAAACCATATAGACTATTTCAATGAACCGAAGTAAATGATGATAAATATGCTCTCTATTCATGATCATAAACCCCTGATGTTCCAAAATGACAAAATCGTCTAAAAGATCAAAGCAACCAAACCTAGGTGGGTTCGGTTGGCATTGCTATATCTAAAACAAGTAAGACAGTTTGATCTTACAAAACCGAAAAGCTAATCAATAATAACAAATCGAATATTAGCCACTCACAATTTTTCATGAGATATAAACTAGTATTCCTTTCGAATCAAGAGAAAGGCATATATAAAACAGGATAATTATCTTGTTTAGATTACGAATCAACTTTATATTCTACTTATGGAAATATTGGCATGTGGATAAAGGCATCTTTAGAATGTTGAAAAAGGATTCCCCACCATCATGAACACAAGGACCACAACAAAGCTCCTCAAACCATAACTATTATGAACGAATATATATAAAGAAGTGCATAACATTGTAGCAAATGGTACGCGTGTATAAGGCACCCTCATGCCCGACTACATGCATAACGGAATGTATTCATTTACTAAAAAATGTGATGGTTTGATCAAAACGGGTCAAATAAAAAAGCTAAATTTAAAATGGGTAAATGAGTCAAACAAGTTGAAATTTGTCAAAAGTCTACCTTTAACCCATACAACCTCTTAAATTGTTTTATTCAAAGATTTATGTTATTATCGTGATAGACTGTTTCTGTCATCATAATTAACACATTAACGTTGCGGGTCAGCACAACCTTCCCTGACCCGTCCCAAAAAAATGATATGAATAAATCTGAACTCAATGTGGAGATGTATCCACGTGGATGCACCCATCCCCCTTGTTAATAAAAAAAAAAAAAAAAAATCAACTATCCTGAAGTTATTGATCTAGTTGTTACCTTCCTAAATCCGAAGTAAGTTTCTTTCCTAAGAGTGCAGATAATATCGATAAAAAGCGTGCAGTAATAACTGATCAACCAGAACCTAATACAAATAACAAGAGATTACAGCATCAATAACACACTAAAAAGCAGTATAAATTGCTTTTGTAAAAAGGTTGTTTAAGTGACTAATCGCAACCGTCTAAGAACTGAGTAACATAACAATTCTTCATATAAATAGTAAAAAATCACAAGAAAATTAATAAAATGAATGTGGCATGCATTATAGTGATGACTCCTAAACATCACATGTTGACGAAAGAATCATTTAGGAGAGTGACGATGGGCATGTGTCAAAACTCAGGAGATAGAGTTGATATCACGTATGCTAAGGAAACCAACATCAGCCAACAGCATGCCATTCTTTCACCATAGAAACTTAAGAATCATATACCCGTTAAAAGGTTAAAAGTGTGCTTATCTAAATGTTATCTATCGGTATTATGGTTATTTGCTAAAGTCGACGTCCACGGCCAACCTGTAGCATAGTAGCAATGTGCAAAACACTATTCGTATACACAAATTTGTGATGTGATGTTACAAGAGACAAGGTCACGATCAAAAGTAACCACACAATTCATCATCATCTCATCAATATTCTATAGGAGGGATTCCACCATCACCAAAAAAAAAAGTATAAATGTACTTTGGGAGGGGTCTAAGTTTTAGCAAACCAGCCTTTGTTCGTTCATATCGAAGTCCTAAAACCATATCTTTCCTAAAAGAATCCAACTCGTTCTGGAGCTTAAAGATGACCCACATGAAAATCTGATATCTGAAAAATCCAGTTGTGATCTTCAGCAAAACACCCTGTTGTATAAGCCACTCGATCATAACACTCGTAAGAAAATTCGGGGCTAACCCTACTATTTACGAGCTTGATGAGCTTTCCAATGGACATAAAATAGAGAGAGAATTACAGGAGCTAGGATGCAACCCAAGTGTGCCAGCTGTGTTCATAGGGAAGAAGCTAATTGGGGGTGCTAATGAGCTAATAACTCTAAATTTGGCAGGCACGCTTAAACCACTACTCATCAATGCTAATGCCATATGGATGTAGAAACCAACTACACAGGTGTACCTCATTAGTTACTTAGTATTTCTGGGTCCTACTGATATTTAAAATTGGTAGCCTGCCGACTAGTTAATAAAATATCAAAATAATGTTGGTAATAACGCGACATACTCTTGGTGTTGTAGCCTGTTCTTGCTAACAAGTTCCGAGGGCAGTTCTTATGAGTTATGTATCCTGTTTAACTTCAAACTGAGGGATAAATTGGTTAATCGGTAACAATAACACAAGCGATTAGCATATGTCATGCAGTGAATGATAAGCAAAAAGTTTCATCTTTAAGTTATAGATGGTCATGCATTGAATAACACAAGCGATTAGCATATGTCATGCATCGAATAATCACAATCTGATACTCAGCTGTAGTAAAATAATCAGATGTCTCTAATAACCGTGTTGCATTAGAGAGTGTTTGGATGTACTTTGAATGTTCGAAGTTTTAATAATCAGATAATAAGTCGTTTGAGTGTTCGGTAAATTTGTGAAGTATTTATTGTTAGCATCGTTTTTTCTGAACTATCAGCCGATATATAAATACATAATACATACATGATACAAAGAGTCATATAAACTCTGTGGAGCAGCCGATATGTGAAATTCACATTTATTGGGAGCAAACAAAAGACTGTATAAGGTACATTCGGAAATACAGCACAGATAAAACTAGTTGGATTTGAGCGTGACCTCAAAAACCTTCTCCCAGGATTTCAAGGTTTTGTCTTCTGGGTCGGTTTTGTACAAAGCAAGACGGGTTACTGGAAAGCTCAGGCTTTTAATACTCTCATCAAGAGCATTGGCTTTCTCTTGAGCTCTTTTCTTTTCTTCTTGGGTTAAATCTCCATAAAGAATGCTCAGGTGTGGCATATAAGCTGCACATGCGACTCAGCAAATTGTTGATGAGCAGAAAAAATGAAGCTTACAACCTAACAATAAACTAGTTAACTTAATAATAGACATAGGACTTACGCGTTTCACTCTTGTAACCAAAATGAGACCAGCAGTGTGCACCAGTCTGCATGACCTGTAATAACAGGACTCATAACATAAATGGCTAAATATTTACTTTAAGCATCAAGTGAAAATGAAAGTTGACATTAAACGCCACAAAACGTAAGTCCCATATTTGTGCTATATATCATGTTCATGAGATTTACTACACTCATGAAACAGCCATGTGCCCTGTTTTTACAAGGACACGTCTTCAAGACACAAGAGCCTATAAACATCATTCTATCAAGTACAACTCATACGGGCTGTGTTCGGAGTTTTTAGGAGCGTTTTGAATATAGTGTTTGTTTGGCAACGAGCGTTTGGCTTTGGGATTTTGTTTTAAAATAAAAGAAGCATCTGGCCATATGTCATTTTACATAATATAACTACATCTACAACAGCTATGTCACAAAACACTTTTATAAAACATGTAGCAGGGCCAAACATAGCCTTGATCTATATAATCTTCTCAACATAACAAGAGGTCTAATAATATAAAACTCTGATACAATCACATAAAGCCAAACTTCAAACTCACCTCAGGCGTTCCGAACCATATACATTCATGTGTGTCTTTAGGCTCTCGTGCTCGCGATCTCTCTCTCCATAAAATTAGAGATTTATGTAAATACATAATTATATACTCATGATTAAAAAGATTCATAAAGAAACTCTGCTCCGTCGCAGGTCCGTGTACGATTAATGTGAGAGATTGTCACAATTATACGCTAGGGAGCAAAAACCCCAAAGGATGTCATAAGGCTACAATTCGAGGAAAAGAAAGCACATGATCTCTCGGAACTAGTTGGATATTGAGCTGGTGCCCTGCAGGTGAAAGACCTTCTCCCAGGATTTCAAGGTTGTGTCTTCTGGGTCGGTTTTGTACAAAGCAAGACGGGTTACTGGAAAGCTCAGGCTTTTAATACTCCCATCAAGAGCATTGGCTTTCCTCTGTAGCTCTTTCTCTTCTTCCTCTCATGGTAACATGTGGTGTGTGTGTGGAATGTCAGTTGTGTCATATAAGTGCACATGCGACTCAGATGAGAGAGAGATGCAGCAGCAAAAATGAAGCTTAAAACTCTAACTAATAAACTAGTTACTTATTTTATAGACATAGGACTTCGCGTATTCACTCTTGTAGACCAAAATGTGACTCCAGAAGTGGGCACTGTCTTGCTTGACCTGATATATCAGGAATCAAACATAAAGGGCTAATATATTTACTTTAGGTCTCAAGTGATATGGATAAAGTTACATACACGCCACCAAAAGTAAGGTCCCATTTTGTGCCATATATCATGACATTAGAGCAGTGGCAATAACGGTGCGGATGCGGTGGGGCTACGGGCACCGGGCAAAACGGGCATACGGGCTCTAAACGGACGGTGCTTAATAACGTGACAGCGGTGCCAATAAAAAGAGCACGGGCTAAAACTAGTGGCACGGGCCTCCAATACGGGCACACTTATGGATAATATGGGTTTTTGGCGAATCTTATTTAATTTAATTTTTGTTACCGTTTTTCGCCTTTTTTGTTTTTTACGTATTTCGCCCGTTTTTTTACGGATTTCGTCGGTTTTTTTTTTACGGCATTTGTCGTTTTTTTACGATGTTGTCAGTTTTGTTACGATTTCGTCTGTTTTTTTACGATTTCTTCAGTATTTTTTAACGTTATCGTCATTTTTTTAGTTTTTCGTCCCCTTTTGTTCGATTTTTCGTTCAGTTTTGTTACGTATTTCGTCCGTTTTTTTTTTTTCGATTTCATCCGTTTTAATACGATTTCGTCGTAGTTTTTTTACGATTTCGTCCGTTTTTTTTTTTTTTTATCGATATGTCGTTAGTTTTGTTACGATTTCGTCCGTTTTGTTACGATTTCGTCAGTTTTGTTACGATTTCGTCCGGTTTTTTTCGATTTCGTCCGTTTTTTATGATTTCGTACATTTTTTACGATTTCGTCCGTTTTCATACGATTTCGTCGATATTTTACGACCCCCCCCCACTCCCAAGTTCATTTCCGTCCGTTTTCATACGATTTCGTCAGTTTTGTTACGATTTCGTCCGTTTTGTTACGATTTCGTCAGTTTTGTTACGATTTCGTCCGGTTTTTTTCGATTTCGTCCGTTTTTTATGATTTCGTACATTTTTTACGATTTCGTCAGTTTTGTTACGTTTTCGTCCGTTTTTTACGATTTCGTCTTTTTTTTACGATTTCGTGAGTTCTTTTACGTTTTCGTCAGTTTTTTTACGTTTTTGTCTGTTTTTTTTACGATTTCACTCGTTTTTTAACGATTTCGTCAGTTTTGTTACGATTTCGTCTGTTTTTTTAACATTTCGTCAGTTCTTTTACGTTTTCGTCAGTTTTTTTACGTTTTCGTCCGTTTTTTACGACTTCACACGTTTTTTAACGATTTCGTTAGTTTTGTTACGATTTCGTCCGTTTTCATACGATTTCGTCCGTTATTTTACGATTTCGTCCATTTTTTTTACGATTTCGTCAGTTTTGTTACGATTTCGTCCGTTTTGTTACGATTTCGTCCGGTTTTTTTCGATTTCGTCAGTTTTTTTACGATTTCGTACGTTTTTTACGATTTCGTCAGTTTTGTTACGTTTTCGTTCGTTTTTTTACGATTTCGCCAGTTTTTTACGATTTCGCTCATTTTTTTACGATTTCGTTAGTTTTTTTACGATTTCGTCAGTTCTTTTACGTTTTCGTCAGTTTTTTTACGTTTTCGTCAGTTTTTTTACGTTTTCGTCCGTTTTTTTTACGATTTCACTCGTTTTTTACGATTTCGTCAATTTTGTTACGTTTTTGTCTGTTTTTTTTACGTTTACGTCTGTTTTTTTACGTTTTCGTTTGTTTTTTTACGTTTTCGTCTGTTCCGTTTTGTACGATTTCAACCGTTTTTTACGATTTCGTCCGTTTTTCATGATTTCATCTGTTTTTTTACTATTTCGTCTTTTTTACGATTTCGCCCGTTTTTTTACGATTTCA
>BQNB010164913.1:3191-14282 GCA_026074375.1 Tanacetum coccineum | reverse complement strand
AGACTTTTGATGAGTGTTAAGGCTAGCGATAAGAAACAAGAAGAGATTGTTGTGGTTAGATATTTTCCCGAGGTATTTCTGGATGATTTATCAGGATTGCCACCTTTCCGAGAATTTAAGTTCCAGATTGAGTTAATCCCTAGAGTTGTACAAATTACAAAGTCTCCCTATCGTTTGGCACATTCTGAATGGGAGGAGTTGTCAGGACAACTCAAAGAACTCCAGGACAAAGGTTTCATTCGACCAAGCTCATCGCCTTGGGGAGCACCGGTTTTGTTTATGAAAAAGAAGGATGGTTCTTTTAGAATATGTATTGACTATAGAGAAATGAACAAGTTAACTGTTAAGAATCGTTATCCGCTTCCTAGGATTGATGATCTATTTGACCAACTGTAAGGGTCATAGTTTTTCTCAAAGATAGATCTTAGGTCTGGATACCATCAGCTAAGAGTGCATGAGGATGACTATGGACATTTCGAGTTCACAGTAACGCCCTTTGGTTTGACTAACGCACCAACGGTATTCATGGATTTAATTAACAGAGTTTGTAGGCCTTATCTTGATAAGTTTGTGATAGTGTTTATAGACGATATCTTAATCTACTCTAAGATTCGAGAGGAGCATGTAGAACACTTAAGGTTAGTCTTGAAACTACTTAGGAAGGAGAAACTGTATGCTAAGTTTTCTAAGTGTGAATTCTGGCTAAGAGAAGTGTAGTTTCTTTGGCATGTGATAAATGGTGAAGGGATTCATGTAGACCCTAGTAAGATTGAAGCTGTTAAGAATTGGAAAGCCCCTAGAACTCTGTCTGAGGTTCGTTCATTCTTAGGATTGGCTGGATATTACCGTAGGTTCATTGAGAACTTTTCTAAGATAGCTAAGTCTCTTACTATCTTGACTCAGAAGTGTAAGACTTTCGATTGGGGTGAGGAACAGGAATTGGCATTTCAAACTTTAAAGGATAAGTTGTGTAATGCGCCTGTTCTAGCTCTCCCTGATGGACCGGAAGACTTTGTGGTATATTGTGATGCGTCCGGGTTAGGACTAGGCTGCGTGTTGATGCAGAGAGGTAAAGTGATAGCATATGCGTCTAGGCAGTTGAAAATTCATGAAAAGAATTATACGACCCATGATTTGGAATTGGGAGCAGTTGTGTTTGCCCTTAAGATTTGGAGACATTATCTGTATGGGACAAAGAGTGTCATCTATACGGATCATAAGAGTCTTCAGCATATCTTTAGTCAGAAAGAGTTGAATATGCGACAGCGTCGCTGGATAGAGTTGTTTAGTGATTATGACTGTGAGATTCGCTACCATCCTGGTAAGGCGAATGTGGTGGCTGATGCCCTAAGTAGGAAGGAAAGAGTAAAGCCTAAGAGAGTTAGAGCTATGAATATGACCCTTCAGTCGAGTATCAAGGATAGGATACTGGCGGCTCAGAAGGAGGCTGTGGATGAGTCTGCAGGATTGCAGAAAGGTTTGGATGAGATGATAGAACAGAGAAGTGATGGGACTTTGTACTACCTGGATCGAATATGGGTGCCTTTGAAGGGTGATGTGAGAACCCTGATAATGGATGAAGCCCATAAGTCGAAGTACTATGTACACCCAGGAGCTGATAAGATGTATTATGACCTTAGAGGTAGGTATATGTGGTCGGGTATGAAGAAGGACATAGCTATGTATGTAAGTAAGTGTTTGACTTGTTTGATGGTTAAGGCTGAACACCAGAGGCCTTCCGGCTTGCTGCAGCAACCTGAGATTCCTAAGTGGAAATGGGAAAGGATAGCTATGGATTTTGTGACTAAGTTGCCTAGGACTAGTAGTGGGCATGACACAATCTGGGTCATTGTGGACCGATTGACTAAGTTTGCTCATTTCCTACCTATCCGTGAGGATTATAAGATGGATAGATTGGCTAGATTGTATTTGAAAGAGATAGTTGCTAGACATGGTGTGTCGATCTCGATCATATCGGATCGTGATAGCCGTTTCACATCAAGGTTTTGCCAGTCAATGCAAGAAGCATTAAGAACTCGGTTGGACATGAGTACAGCTTACCACCCTCAGACCGATGGTCAGAGTGAGCGTACTATTCATACTTTGGAAGACATGCTTAGAGCGTGTGTCTTGGACTTCGAGGAAAGTTATGATGTTCATCTTCCGTTGGTTGAGTTTTTGTATAACAATAGTTATCATTCTAGTGTGAGATGTGCTCCGTTTGAGCCATTGTATGGTAGAAAGTGCATTCGCCAATTACGTGGGCTAATATTGGAGAAGGTTAGTTGATAGGGCCTGAGTTGGTACAGGAGACCACTGAGAAAATCTTGCAGATTAAGGATAGACTTAAGGTTGCACGTGATCGTCAGAAAAGTTATGCTGATAAAAGGAGGAAGCCTCTAGAGTTTAGTATAGGTGACTATGTTTTGCTCAAAGTGTCGCCTTGGAAAGGTGTGGTACGCTTTGGGAAGATGGGGAAACTAGCACCTAGATTTGTTAGACCTTTTGAGATTATTGAAAATGTAGGCCCCGTAGCCTACAGCTTAGATTTGCTTGAAGAATTAGATGGTGTTCATGACACGTTCCACGTGTCGAACCTTAAAAAGTGCTTGGTTGATCCAACACTGCAAGTGCCCTTAGATGAGATCCAAGTTGATGCCAAGTTGAATTTTGTGAAAAAGCCTGCTGAAATTTTAGAAAGAGAGTTCAAGAAGCTGAAGCATAGTAGGATTGCCATTGTCAAGGTTTAGTGGAATTCAAAACGTGGTCTTAAATTCACATAGGAACGTGAAGATCAGATGAAGTTTAAGTACCCTCCTTTGTTTAGTGATGATAGTAGTTGAATTTCAGGGTCAAAATTCTTTTAAGGGGGTAGAATGTAACCTTTGCCCTTTTTGTGTTCTGAATATTTCATTTTTAATCCTTCGACTATTTGACGTTTGTCGGTTTATTCAGAAATTATGTCGTGTTGACGGTGGTGATTTTATGAGAATTTTGGTAGTTTATGGTTTATTATGAATAATAATCATTTTTAGAGGTTATTATTGTGTTATTTATGTTCTGGGTGGTTGACTCGTAAATTTTGAGAAATGCCAAACAAACGAGTCATGACACGCCCGTTAATGTCCAAATGAGTTTTTGGGAAGTGTAAGGTGTAATTATATCGTGTAAATACTATAGGTTAATGGAAAAGTATTTTTAAGGTGAATAACGCTAATTAACAATATTTTACAATCGAGTTTTACGAGTTTTAAATAAACCCGACACAAAAAGAAACACGAAAAGAAGTTCCCGAGACCCCTTAAGATGCCTTGGACGAATTTGGTACCACAAGGGAACCACAAGGCCCTTTTCTAGGAACCTTGTCCCATTCATGCATCCTTACATGTCTCATTTGATTTCAAAAAGCACTCATAGTTACAAAAAAACACACAAAAATCATTTTGTATCTCCTTTCCTTCTCTTCTTGCATCCGAAGTAGGCCACCAAACAAACCCTTATATTTTTCAACTTTGATCAAGATCATGGTGATATAGAGTACTTTCGGGTTGATTCTAAATTTTTTTTTTTTTTTTTTCTAAATTAGTCGGGTATCCATTTAAACAACGTTTGGGTTGTCTGGTTCGTGTCGAAATCTATATTTTTGAAGATTTTCTTGTAAGTTTCCAAATTTAAATTTCGTTTGTCCTTTTGGGTTTATATTGATGCATAGATTTTAGTTGTACAAGTTGATCGTCATAAAAATCGATTTTTGGAAGCAAAACGGACATATAGGGTGCGTTTGGGGTTCGAATAAATGAAACAAGGATAAGATTTTGTTAGTTTTGGTATTGTGGTCATGATGGTTGAATAACATATGTTGCTAAATAGCTTATTTTGAATAATAGCTTGTATAGCTTATTTTGTGGGCTTTTCGTGACTTACTTTGAGCTTATATGCTCACGTCATATTTTAGAATCACAAGGGAAGTGATTTTGATTATTTTTGTGGTTTGGAGTTATGTTCGTGGTATATTTTTATAGCTTATGGTGTTAACCATATACTATACGTAGTGTACTAGCTTATTTTTGAGCTTACGGACTTGATTTTTGGAGCTCTTAGGCTCACCGCCCATTAGGCACAAATAAGTTGTGGCTTATTTGATGGCTTATTATGAGTCCGGGTTTTTTTATCTTATTAGTATGGCTTATGTCATACTTAAATGGACCTTAGTTGGGTTTAGAATGTGTTTTGGGACTTATAAATACCTTAATGGACCCTTGTTGGGCCTTAAAGCCCAATAAGCGATATTTAGTCATTTTAAGAGTTTTTGACGGATTTTTGAAAGTGAAATATATTTACGAAGTCATATTGAACGTTATTTTGGGAAAAACGTTTTAATAAACTTTAAAGATTTAGATTTTTGGAATTTTGTCGAAAAGTGTCGAAATTGTGAAAAGTGTTGAAATTAAGGTTTAAAACTTTGGAAAACGTTATATAAGCGTACGGGTCATGTCGAAATTTCGTAAAAAGTTTATACTTAGAAATTTTTACTTAAGAACATGATTTTGGTTTTAAATAATAAAATATTATTTTATTATTTTATTTATTTAATAAATTCACTAAAAGACGAAAAATATAGTTTTTTCTCGAAACTTCTCTAATATGTTTATTATGAATAAACTTTTCATTTTCAACCATATTATGATTATTTTATGGTAACCAAGAGTACCGATTGGACTTGTCGAGATATATTTATAATTATTTATTATAAATATTTATTTATATTACTTATCTATTTTCTTTAAATAGTATAAGTATGTATCGTTGAGATATCGGATTGATAAGATATTTTGGGATGAGACGCCAACCATCATACCACTAAATTGTTATGGGTAATTGTACAACGTATCTAGCCTCTATGCATCAAACGTGAAGACTGTTTTAGAAATAATGATTTAATGGGACATTGACTGGATTAGGTCGTGTGCGGACGTCGTTGCATTTGCTTGTGTGATTAAGATTTGGTTGCTTAAGACTTGCTTGAGGTGAGTTCTCGTAGCCCTATTTTCTACTGTTTTTCCGTTGGGGGAAAATGATACTCAAACGTGTTTTGAAATTAAACTGTTTGAAACATGATTTTGTTTTTAGGAAAATTATGTGCTTATGATTGCTATGTGAATATATGTGATGTGATTTAACTTGCATGTACTATGTTTGGCATGCAAGGGTTGTGATTTTACTTGCATGTACTGTGTTTGGCATGCAAGGGTTGTGATTTTACTTGCGTGTACTGTGTTTGGCATGGCAAGGGTTGTGGTCCTGCCCTAATATAGTGCTCCAGCTGGTAGGCCCTTTAGGGTGCGTAATGTGAAATAATTGCTACCTGAATAGAGGGGATGCTTGGGCAGGGTTATGAGTAGCGGGTTGGGTAGGGTTGGGTTTACATGATTAGAGAGGATGCTAAGTCATGGGTGATTCTCATATATTCACTATCATATTGCACTATTGTCCACTGTTTTGAGATATTGGCACAGCTTTTGGGTTTAAGCTTAAACCTACGAGCTCACCAACATTATTGTTGACGTTTTCGAGTATCATTTTCAGGTGAAGTGAAAGATAAATGTGTTGGTGATATGTGATAGCAGACTTAGGAGTATCCATCGTGGATTTTTCATGTGAAGCCTTGCTTGTTTTTTTTTGTTTGGCTTTTAGTATTTGGAAGTTTGGTTTATGTTTGGATTTTAGACCCCTGTGTGGGCTTTTGGAATTTGTAAGAGATTGTGGATTTAGTTATTATTTGGGACATCACTCAAGGTTCTTCGAGGTTAATGGTCTTCATAACACTTGAAGTTTATGCATTGTAGTTTTCTCTATTTTGTATCTTGTGTTATGATTGATCATTTTGTTGCATTCCCGAGTTTCCTCCATTTTTAAGGTGTGACAGATTGGTAATCAGAGCCAAGGTTATAGAGAACTAGGTGGATTTGCCTAGACTATAACCTAAGATCCGTCATTTAGTTGCGTATATGATCTATGTGCGCGGTGTTCCGCTTTTGCTTGCTTTCACGTGTTTGCGGTTTGGTGCTTTAGTTATGTCAGTCATTGAGATGTGTGAGCTCAATACTAAGTACAACTAGGAAAGGATGCGGATATAAATACGGTGGACAACGTAGTTATAAAAGTATCACAACTTACTCAAA
The DNA here is from genome assembly GCA_026074375.1 of Tanacetum coccineum. NCBI lineage: Eukaryota > Viridiplantae > Streptophyta > Magnoliopsida > Asterales > Asteraceae > Tanacetum > Tanacetum coccineum. The sequence continues at coordinate 8,100 of BQNB010164913.1, read as the reverse complement.
CTTGGTAATAATGTTCACACAAATTGATGTTGACACCATAAGGGGGTATAATCTGTATAATTATATATATAGTAAGATATTCTATATATATGTTAGTCTTCCTACCTACCTAACGTTGCCCATGTTCTCCCTCATGTAGATAATGCCGCCAAGGATGAGGACCCGAAGTGCTGGCCGGCCTATTGCCGAATCACGAGGAGGGGGAACGGGTGAACGGGTTGGTAGAGGTGGGAGGGGTAGAGGACCTAGGGGAGGTAATGATGAGCGTGTTGACGAATTGAATGGTCAAGGGAATGACCAGGGGTTGGGAGCTAATGGGAATGTAGAGGGAGTCAATGAGAATGTAGAGGAGTTATGAGGGTGTAGGGATGGCCCCGAATTCTAGACAATAATTGCCCAACTAGTGTTGAAACCTTAATCTGCCATTTTAGTCAGGTTGGGAACCAATGGTAATCTAATGTGGAAACTCAATATGGTAATATGTGGTTAATGAGAACGTTTAGGAAAACGTTGGGAATGTGTTGGTCAATAGCAACCGTGTAGGTTGTTCATATAAGGAGTTCTTAGCTTGTAACCCTAAGGAATATGATGGTAAGGGAGGTGTTGTAGTTCTTACATGATGGATCGAGAAAATGGAGTCCGTGCAAGATATGAGTGGTTGTAGTATTGACCAAAAATTGAAATACACTGCTGGTTCATTTGTGTGTAAGGCTTTAACGTGGCGGAACTCTTAGATCCGCACGCTAAGCCACGAAGTTGTTGTTAGTATGTCATGGAATGACTTTAAGTTTATGATGATAGAAGAGTTTTGTCCTAGTCATGAGATGCAAAAGTTAGAAACTGAACTGTGGAATCTTGTTATGGTTAGGGCTGGCCATGCGGCTTATACTGACAGATTCCATGAGCTGGCTAGATTAGTTCCCCATTTGGTGACCCCATAAAGTAGGAAGATTGAGAGATATGTATATGGCCTTGCTCCACAGATTCGTGGGATGGTGGCAGCAACGGAGCCAAAGACTATGCAGAAGGCTTTGCTGATTTCTGGTGCACTGATCGATGAGGTTGTTAGGAATGGATCAATTAAGAAGGTTGAGAAAAGAGGAAATGTGGGGGAACCTAGCAAGGATAAGAATGGTATGAATGATAATAAGAGGACTAGGATTGGAAATGCTTTTGGTACAACCGTAAACCCTGTAGGAAGAGAGAATACGGGTGCTTGGCCTAAGTGTACCGCCTGCAACTCCTACCATGTACCCGGAGGGCCTTGTCGCGCATTCTTAAACTGTAACCACCCGGGTCATTTTGCTAAGGATTGTAGAGTTGTGCCTAGGAATGTGAACCCGATAAATGTAAGGAACCCAGCATCTGCTCGTACCGGCATGTCCTAGATTAAATATAGCACAAGGACTAGGAGGAAACCGTCCAAACCAGGTTGTTGCTAATAACGGAGGTCAGGGTCATAGAAACCAAGGGAACCAAGATAGGGGTAGGGCATTCATGTTGGGAGCAGAGGAAGCTCGCCAGGATTCGAACATTATGACGGGTACGTTTACTTTAAACAATCATTTTGCCACTACCTATTTGACTTTGGTGCCGATTATAGCTTTATTTCCACTACTTTTATACCTCTGTTAGGCATAGAGCTTAGTGAATTAGGTTTCAGATATGAGATTGAGATAGCTAGCGGGCAGCTAGTAGAGATTGATAAGGTTATTAAGGGTTGCAAACTAGAAATCGAGGGTCATGTCTTTGACATTGATTTGATATCATTCGGGCATGGGAGTTTTGATGTGATTATAGGTATGGATTGGTTGTCTAATCTTAAGGCTAAAATAATTTGTCATGAGAAAGTAGTGAGGATAACACTACTAGATGGCAAGGTGCTTAGAGTATTAGGATAAATACCGGAAGAGAAAGCGAGACTTTTGATGAGTGCTAAGGCTAGCGATAAGAAAGAAGAAGAGATTGTTGTGGTTAGAGATTTTCCTGAGGTATTTTCGGATGATTTATCAGGATTGCCACCTCTTTAGGAAATTAAGTTCCGGGTTGAGTTAATCCCTAAAGCTGTACCGATTGCAAAGTCTCCCTATCGTTTGGCACCTTTTGACTTGGAGGAGTTGACGGGACAACTCAAGGAACTCCAGGACAAAGGTTTCATTCGACCAAGCTCGTCACCTTGGGGAGCACCGGTATTGTTTGTGAAAAAGAAGGATGGTTCTTTTAGGATGTGTATTGATTATAGGGAATTGAACAAGTTGAATGTTAAGAATCGTTATCTGCTTCCTAAGATTGATGATCTATTTGACCAACTGCAAGGGTAGCAGTTTTTCTCAAAGATAGATCTTAGGTCTGGATACCATCAGCTGAGAGTGCATGAGGATGACATTTCAAAGACTGCGTTTAGAACTCGTTATGGATAATTCGAGTTCACAATAATGCCCTTTGGTCTGACTAATGCACCAGCGGTATTCATGGATTTGATGAATAGAGTTTGTAGGCCTTATCTTGATAAGTTTGTGATAGTGTTTATAGACGATATCTTAATCTACTCTAAGACTCAGGAGGAGCATGTAGACTACTTAAGGTTAGTCTTAGAACTGCTCAGGAAGGAGAAATTATATGCTAAGTTTTCTAAGTGTTAATTCTGGCTAAGAGAAGTGTAGTTTCTAGGGCATGTGATAAATAGTAATGGGATTCATGTAGACCCTAGTAAGATTGAAGCTGTTAAGAATTGGAAAGCCCTTAGAACTCTGTCTGAGGTTCATTCGTTCTTAGGATTGGCTGGATATTACCGTAGGTTCATTGAGAACTTTTCTAAGATAGCTAAGTCTCTTACTATCTTGACTCACAAGTGTAAGACTTTTGATTGGGGTGAGGAACAAGAATTGGCATTTCAAACTTTAAAGGATAAGTTGTGTAATATGCCTGTTCTAACTCTCCCCGATGGACTAGAATACTTTGTGGTATATTGTGATGCGTCCGGGTTAGGACTAGGCTGCGTGTTAATGTAGAAAGGTAAAGTGAAAGCATATGCGTCTAGGCAGTTAAAGGTTCATGAAAAGAATTGTACAAACCATGATTTGGAACTGGGAGCAGTTGTGTTTGCCCTAAAGATTTGGAGACATTATCTGTATGGGACAAAGAGTGTCATCTATACGGATTATAAGAGTCTTTAGCATATCTTTAGTCAGAAAGAGTTGAATATGCGACAGCGTCACTGGATAGAGGTGTTTAGTGATTATGACTGTGAGATTCGCTACCATCTTGGTAAGGTGAATGTGGTGGTTGATGCCCTATGCATGAAGGAATGAGTAAAGCCTAAGAGAGTTAGAGCTATGAATATGACCATTCAGTCGAGTATCAAGGATAGGATACTTGCGGCTTAGAAGGAGGTAGTGGATGAGTCTGCAGGATTGCAAAAAGGTTTGGTCGAGATGATAGAACAAAGAAGTGATGGGACTTTGTACTACCTGGATGGAATATGGGTACCTATGAAGGGTGATGTGAGAACCTTGATAATGGACGAAGCCCATAAGTCGAAGTACTTTGTACACCTAGGGCTGTTTGCTTTTTAGAAAACCACGATGTGAGGCACATCCCATGAATATGCACACATCGCTTGTGATTTTACGATTGACATAGTCTCCCGCATGATCGGAGTCGGCATAGACAATGGTTTATACTCCCGTTCCTTTGGGATACCATAATCCTAAATAAGTTGTTCCCTTAATGTATCTAAAGATCATTTTTACCACTTCTAGATGGGAGGTTTTGGAAGCTTCTTGAAAATGGGCGCATAGACAAACACTAAACATGATGTTCGGCCGACTAACCGTTAGGTAGAGGAGACTACCAATCATGCCACGATTATTTTGTGTCATCAACGGATTCCACGTCTTCGTCCCTGATGAGTTTGGTTTCGGATGACATAGGAGTTTTGATTAGTTTAGAGTCTTCTAGACCAAATTTCTTGAGCATTTATTTGATGTATTTGGATTGGTTAAAAAATTGCTATCTTCTAGTTGTTTAATTTGTAAACCAAGGAATAAATTCAATTCACCCATCATGCTCAGTTCAAACTCGTCATGCATGATTTTTAAGAAATCATCACAAAGGTCTTGACAAGTTGATCCAAAGATGATGTCGTCCACGTAGATTTGGATGATAATGATATGTGAATCCCTTTTCTTGGTAAAAAGTGTGTTATCTACCAAGCCCATAGTCTACATATGATCAAGGAGAAAGGCCTTGAGTCTATCGTACCAAGCTTTGGGTGCTTGTTTAAGACCATAAAGAGCATTTTTAAGTTTAAAGACATGGTTGGGTTTTTCAAAGTCGACAAAGCCAGGAGGTTGAGCAACATAGACTTCTTTATTTATAAAACCATTTAGGAAAGCACTTTTGACATCTATTTGAAAAAGTTTGAAGTCATGTGCACAAGCATAAGCATGAAGGATTCTTATAGATTCTAATCTTGCTACGGGAGCATAGGTTTCATTGAAATCTATTCCTTCTTGTTGAATGTATCCTTATGCAACAAGTCTAGCTTTAATTCTAGATACGACGCCATTTTCATCTAATTTATTTTTAAAGACCCATTTTAGTACCTATTATGGTTTGGTTATCAGGAGGAGGGAAAAGACTCCAAGCATCATTTGTTTTGAATTGGTTTAATTCTTCTTGCATAGCCATAGTCCAACTTTCATCTTGTATGGCTTCTTTGACATTTTTAGATTCTATGGATGACACGAAGCAAAAGAAGTTACTTTGGTTTTGAACTTGAGACCTTAAGATCATTTCATTTATATTACCTATAACTGAATCTATGGGATGTGTAACACCCCCAAATTGGGTCGCAGCGGAATATGGGTCCGGGGCGTGTTACTTCTCAGATCAATAACACAAGATA
>BQNB010164912.1:2320-14282 GCA_026074375.1 Tanacetum coccineum | reverse complement strand
GCGTTATTAAGTAAATCTTGTAAGTGATTTTAATTTACTAAATTTTTAGACTTGAGATGCAAGTAGGTCTTGCATGTTTGAATAATCCTTCTTGATGTAGTTTAAGTTATCCTGAATAAGATAGCTAATAAGGACTATTTTTAGAAGTGATTGTGAAGCATATAACTTGACACTTGTAGTCAATATATAATTTGTTCCTTCAATAGTTAAAGTATGATGCCACTGGGCCCCTCGTAGGGTTAATCAGATGTATGTATGGCCGCACCCAAAAACTCAAGTAGATATGTCTCAATGATTTTTGGTAATCTAGATTAATCATATATACGAGAAACAAAATCGTTAATTAATGGAATGACTTAGATCCATATCCATTTTTAACATGGTATATGAAACAAAGGGATTGTAAATACATAAATCATTTGCCCATGACTTTATGAAACCACACTTGGATATTTTTGGGAGTATTGACGTGTTGCTAGACGCTTACCAATGTTATTATATTATTTGGTACATGTCCAAGTGGGAGCTGTTGGATTATGTCCACGTAAAATAATATATGTTTGGAAAGTTTATTCGAGCCTATGGGGACGCACGCGTTAATACGTAGAACAATTAATACAAATATATTAAATGTAATATATTTAGTGATAAAGCTTAACGAGCGTTAAATATTAATATAAATATTTAACGGAGTTATATTAGTCGTTAAATAGTTAAAAGACTAATATATAGGAATTATCTCCTTTTTCCCTTAATCTATTTGTTTCCTAATCTCTAAGAGGATGTGGAATTACCTAACTTGCAAGCCAAGTTATGTAAGCTATATAAGGAGGTCTAGGGATTATTATTTGTCATAACTTGAAAAACTAATCCCTAAAATTCTCTCCTTCTCTCCTTATTGCTCGATCGGTCAACCAAACCCTAAGGATTTTGGTTTGTGTTTGTTCGATCGAAACTTTCAAGATTCGAAGGCATTTGGTGGCTTTATCACTACTAGTACTAGCATACTTAATTGTTTGCTAAGAACGTATTGTGTGTGTTGAAGTAGAGAGATCTTACTTTAGATCTTTGGTGGTTTTAGCATGGTATCATTTATTATACACATGCGTATATTCAATAACGGTTTCATTTATTGTTAAAAGGTACACGCTTCTTGATCCCTTTGTCAATTGTATATTCTATACGTGTTAATCTTTCCGCTGGGTACTCGTGATATATTTAATGGTTAATAGTTGTTAAAACCCAACAAAACCATTGTCCTGTTTATCTAAAAATAGTAGGCTTTTTTGTTCACCAATTATATGGATAATTGTGCTCAAAAAAAGATAACGCATAATGGCTTTTAATTATGCTATTCATATGGCATCAAAGGAACAAAAAAATGTAGTTTAATAATACTTTTGGATGAATGATATGACTTATTGAAAGGTTCTACCATGATAATAAATGAAAGTTCATCCAAGTGATCTATTTCAGCAGTATTGTCATCACCAATTACATCACGCCCACTAAAGATCCAACTGCTATTAAAAGGCTTATAGGGAGTCGTGTATTTCAATAGCAGGATTAGGCTTTAATAAGTGTTCATACCCAACACGTTCTAAAGCTTCTTCGACCCAATACATATACAGCTAATAAAAACGATATAAAACTTCACACACTTTACAATTTTGAATAACGAAAAATGAGGCTCAGATCTGCAAGTATAGGTTCGCTATGAAACTCCCGTCATGGTTACGGCTAAGTTTCGGATGTGGCTGCCCAGCCAAGACACGGGCTTTAGTAAACTATGATCCGGCAAAACAACAAATGCATAAAAATATCATCATCGCCTGTTATTTACGTCATAATATTTTTTAAATGAACAGTGCTAAAGCAGTAACAAAGAAGTCTATAAGCAGCATCAAACATGAGCTACCTTTGCCTGCTAAATACCACAGCTTCAAATTGTAATAAACAGCATCAAACTCATATTCCAGCCCCCTCTTATTTTTCAAAAGATCAAATAAACACAATTTTTCAAAAATAATATAATGCTTAACCCTATCATTTTTTGACTAATAACGTTGACTAAATTTACAACAAAGATAAAGCAAGATCAAAATTCATTTATGCAATAAAGTAAAAAAATAAATAATAAGGATCATCGCTCGGAGCATAATTTAAGCTTCTTAAAATTTCTACCTCAGTGCTTAACTTTTTGGCTTAGATTTGCAAGCGTAGTTTTGACTAAGAGGGTGTTCGACCCGCCATGGCTGCAAACACCTTTGTTGTTGATGCTGCCTTGCCAAGATATGGGTCGCTTACAACTGTCATGACCCACCAATTCATTATGGAAGGAAAAATTGAACGCACATAAGCAATAGTGTCTTCATCGCCTATGGTTGTGAGACACTGAATATAACCAAACAACATTGTAATGGCTCAAATTGGCAAAGAACCAAACAAAGGGAATGTCATCTGATATCATCGAATAACGTCGCATTTTACCATCATTTACCCCATAAATTTTACCCACTTTTATATAATTATTGCAAGATATTGGTACTTAATTGCTTAAAGTTTATTATTGCAGTAATTATGGAGTAACTTGTGAAGACGAAGCTAAAAGGCGTAATTCTGGAACTAAAACAAAGACATTTAAAGAAAACTGTTATCTGCTACCATACGCCATATCCAGCAAAGAAGATACGGCATATCAGCACCAGCTCATCACAAGAATACGCATAATGATCAATTCCCGATCCGGCGTATCACTGTTCACCTATACACCGTATGCCCAGCTGGTCATCAGTCAAAGATATGTAGTTAATGTGATTGATGGCAATTAATCTTGATTGATTTGATCTTATCGCGAACTCCAAGGAAATTAACCCTATACGACGTATGCACCTTACTCCATATGGCATATCGAGGCATTTTTCAGACACTATAAATACGAGACTCAAAATCGAGTTTCAGTGTGCAACAATTACATTCTCCATACCATACACTCTGAAGTCAAATTTTCCAAGATATTAGAGGCAGCCAAGGTCAAGCACCAACCATAATTTCATAGAAGACATCATGTAATTCTTACTTTCTTAATCATTCAATTGCTAATTGTTTGATCATGCTTGTAACATTACAATGATTGTAGGCTAATACCCTCGGGTATTAGCCATGTTAATGAAGATTATAATTTTTGGTTTGTTTTAATCCGGCTTACTTAATTTATCATTGTTGTTTAATTATGTTTATCGCCTTATACTTGTTTATGTGCTTGTACATGCGACCTATCATTCAACTGGGTCTAGTGAGACTTAACAGTAACCAAGATGCCGGGATAGCTCTCCATGTTGTGTTTTATACGCCCGGACCAATAGGATCACAAATGACACCCTATCCTTACCCTTTGATTATGAGCTTAGTTAGAGTGGCAGGTGACCCGATAATTGTTCAACCAGTATTGTTCTTAATTAATTAGTAATTGATTTGGGTTGTGGACTACCGGTGTATAAGACAATATCAAGCAATAAGTGGGTAAAGTCCCGATGGGCTAGGTATTAACAGGATCACCACTGCTTTAATTCTCTATGATAGATTATAATTAGACTAATGGATGCTTTATGCGGATGCGTTAATCGTGACAGGATTGTTCGTATCTAGGTCTTAGGATGAAGAACCGCCTAAGTCTTAAGAATGATATGCCGCCTCGAAATAAGTAGCCATTGCATTAAACAAACAAATCAACATTTAATTGGATTTAACATGGTTAATACAGTTTTCTATTATTTGGCATGTACCGCTTCTTTATCTTGTGATTATTTTCTTTAGTGTTTATTGTGTTTAGAATTAATTATTGTCACCACCAAACCTGTGCCAGTCTCTCAGGCTGAAAACCCCCCATTTACCACTAGTAAATATGTACAGCATAGGTTTAACAAGTAATTAGACTAATCTATATAGATTAAAACACTGATAGAATATTAGGTTACTTTCGCTCTTAGTGTTCGACACCTACTTACCGCGAAGCTACATCTTGACCGGGTACACTGCCCGTTAAAGTGTTGTCTTTAGGTTTGTCGGCTAAATATAAATGTAAAACTTGATAATCACTAAATATACACCAAACGACGACACATCAAGTTTTTGGCGCCACTGCCGGGGAGTGAATAGTTTAATCTTTATTCTTATTAGCATTTCTAACCTTTAACTTGCTTAGTGTAAATTAATTAATTTAATTCTGATTGCTAATTGTGTAGTTTGATTGTGTGTTTAAATTTATTGCATTTAATTATGTTTTAAATTGTATTTAGTTCTGACTGATCACTTGATACGGCGTATCCACTAGTTGGATGCGGCGTATCTAAACTTCTGCTCAGGACAGAGTATTATTTTTGCAGTCTAAACGACGTATCTGTTCTTCCAAACATACGGCGTATTCTGTGAACACAATACGGCGTACTGCTATTCAACAAACTCATACGGCGTATTCTAATCAATAGAATACGGCGTATTTGTTATCTGATACAGTACCAGTATTTCGTATTCGGTTTTCTGTTTTGTTTTCTGTGTTCTCTCCTCTGAGGGCACATCCTACTAATCATTTTACTCTTGTTCTCATCTAGGAGAAGGATCACAATGGCAGGACCGGTCACGAACGACTACATTTCTGCTACTCGTAAAAGCTTCGTCTCAAACGAAAAAAATGGAAAAATGATCGAAAAGAATTTCATTGAAATCGAAGGAACTTTTTTGGTGAAAATTCAAGATAACGCTTTTAATGAGGCGGATGGAAAAAATATGTTTGAACACATTAATAGTTTTCTCGAAGTAGTTGACCCACTTAAAGTAAGGGGACTAAGTCATGACCGATTTAGACTTAGTGTCTTTCCTATCTCACTCTCGGGTGCCGCAAGCGAATGGTTTAGAAATGAATGTGTCAGCACCATTTCTACTTGGGATAATTTAGTTGAAAAATTCGTTTAAAATTTCTACAATCTTTTCGATCATAACGAAGAAGAGGAAGCTGAGGATGACGATGACCCCGATGAGATTGACGAAGTTCCTGAAATCTTTAAAATCGAAGACGGCTTGTTCAGCTTCGATACACCCTTGTGTATAGCCTTTGAAGAATTCAACAACCTCCTCAAAATTGACCCTAGTCTATTCACTTACGATATCCAAGTGATCAAAACATATGACGAGTATAAACAAGAGTTAAATAATGATAAAGCACAAGGACTTGATGAAAAATGGTCAAATAATGGGGTAGCGTATCAACTTTGTGACCACATATGCGAACCGTACCGCTTTAAAAACGAAATTACAAAATGGCCCACGTGTAGTTCAGATATCGATGGGTATTGTAATGGAGGAGGACTACCTGGGATGGTTAGAGTCGGTCATATGACTTATTTTCAAGATCACAAGTGGTACGATAATTTAATCGATGGGTGCCTAAAGCAAGAAACTTTAGTGTATAAGGCACGGATTGAAGGATCATGGGGGGATGCGACTCCTAGCGTAATGAAGTTTTACACATGGCTAAACAACAGTTTCAAAAACTTCCACGAGCTTGCCTACGATGTACTTGTGAAACTTGATGAATGTTAGTGGAAAGTGAATGCCGATGAAGTATGCCCATTCACTCATTGGGACAACCGCCCCCGGGGACCATACGCAAATGCCAAACCTAAAAGAACCTTTGACCCTTACCTTAATATTAACCACAAACATGAATGGAATTATGAAACAAATAACGGTGGAAATATTCAAGAAGGTCAAGATACATGGAGAATCCCACTCATGAACCATCAGCTTGCAAGATCAAGAGGTTCGAGATGATGAAATACTCGTTCGATGCTGATGAAGAATATATAGCCATCAAGGAGCTCGAGCACATCAACCATTCAGAAACCAATATGGACGCACGTTATGCTTACCGAGAACTTTTTTGTAAAATGGATGATGGATGGCTCGTGACTAGGGCTATGGAAGAATAAAAAAGAATAAAAAGAAAAAAAGAGGGAGGAAAAAGGTCGAACTTAACGACCAGCTGAAACAAAAGTGCTTCCCGGGAGACAACCCGGTTGTTTTTAAATTGTTTGTCGCATTTAATTGTTTGAATTTTAATTAATTGTTAAGTTTGTCTTCCTAGACATTACATACGGCGTATCGAACCCCTCAGGATACGGCGTATGTATGTCTGGACGTTATCAGTATTTTTAAATTTCGGTATTTAATTTCTAGTATTTTAAATTGTTTTCACAGGTTTACATACGGCGTATCCTAGGGTTTGGGATACGGCGTATTGTAACCTGTACAGTTGTGTGTTTAATTGTTTGCCTGTATTGTAGGATAGCGGAAGTACAAATTGCATGAACGTCTTCTAAACTTTTATGCAGGACCTTGCTACAAACGGAATCGACTTAATGGTATAATCTGAAAAGGCCACGTGTTGAACTCTCATAGGCATTCTGAAGCCCTCATCAACACGCTTTTTGCTCAAACACTTAAAATGGAGAACCATTCGGAGCAAACTATCAGGGGAGTTTCCTCGTTCTAATTCTTTCGCCCATATTATTTAAATGTTTTATCTATACAACGAGGACGTTGTATAATTTAAGTGAGGGATGGAGAATTAGAACTTACTTGTCCTTATTTTCACAAATAAAATGCTACGTGCTTAAAAATGGATCAAATTCAATTTTTTAGCATGCTTTTTGTGAAAAATCACTAGTTACATTACCTAGCGCACTATAACACTTAATGTCTATTTGTGAGAATTAAGCCTATCTGTTTCCAATTGCTTACTTAAAATTGCACAAAAACATGAGTGTGTCGGTGATGTAGTGGACTTTAGAACTTGGCCTGGTATATCACTCGAGACCTCAATGATGAGTACTATGGATTTAGATGGAGTAACATGCTTAACTGGTAGATTTCTAAGATTAAAGCAAAATGCCTACATGTCGTAATATTAACTAACTACATTGGTTAGTTAACCCCCGTGTAACCCTTTGCTTACTCTCACTTTTAGAGTAAAGATACCCCTAGAACAACCTGCTGGGCCATTATTTTCTTTTTCCACACCAATTAAAATTGTTTTGTTTCACCTTTACACCTTAGTTGAAAGGATCGATTATTCGTTGATACGTGCAAAAATCAACGATGTCAAGTATTGTAAAAAGTGGTCGATATAACCACTGATTTTGTAAAGTATGTAAAATTCGGGATGTAAGGGAAGTTGACCGTTATGGGAACGCCAACTTAGGTTGTCTTTGTCATTCCTGTGATCGAAGCGTATGTTCAAGTCTTTGTCATGGAACGGTCGGGAAAGGTTACCAGCAACCGCACCATATTTTTTGGCTTTAATCTATTTGTTTTGTGTATTTTATTTAACAACCATTTTACTTCCCTTTCCTGATAACTAACCTTAGGATCTACTCGAATGAGGATGTGTAAGAGCAAGGATGTCTATTCCGTCGTTACGGCCATGTATGCATGTCTCAGCTGCCTTGTTTGACGACGACCTTTGGTGAAAGTCAGAAGCTCCACACCCTATATCATTCTTCATCCTAAAAAGAATGATTAAACCCGAGCCTATTAATAAATACCCAATTTACCTTTTGACTTGTTACTCCTTAGCTCTAGAGGTGGAGATGTGTATCCTTGCCAAGCCTATGATATGAAGCTAATCACGACTGAGCAAATGAGCGTTCCACTAAAATGTTACACCCTAGATTAGTTGAGTAATCTGAGTGTTTTCATTTCTATATTTCGAGAGGAGCTTGGTTTTGTATAGGTGGTTAGAACAAAAAAGTGCTTAAACGGAAAAATCCTTAACTTCGGTTGGGATACATTTTCAAAAACTTTCTAAAGTCTACTTGAGGACAAGTAGGATTCAAGTGGGGGGATATTTGATATCATCAAATAATGTCACATTTTACCATCATTTATCCTATACATTTTACCCACTTTTATACAATTATTGCAAGATATTAGTACTTAATTGCTTAAAGTTTATTATTGCAGTAATTATGGAGTAACTTGTGAAGACGAAGCTAAAAGGCGCAATTCTGGAACTAAAACGAAGACATTTAAAGAAAACTATTATCTGCTACCATACGTCATATCCAGCAAAGAAGATACGACGTAAGTAAAAAGGAAGAAACAGCCCGGACAAATGGATGAAAGTGAAGAAACGTAAAAAAAAATACACTGAGATTTATGTATGTTATTTTATGGTCAAAAAAAATGTTGCAAAGACATATAAGTCTGTTCATTAAGCTTATACCGAAGAATTAATTTGAAAGAAAATCGATTAAGTCGTGATACGTGCAAAAATCAACGATGTAAAGTATTGTAAAAAGTGGCCGATATCACCACTTATTTTATAAAAAGTATGTAAAGTTCGGGATGTAAAGGAAGTTGACCGTTATGGGAACACCAACTTAGGTTGTCTTTGTCATTTCTATGATCTAGGTGGCGGATTGTTCATATGTTTCGAAGACTATGTCCTGAACGGTCGTAAAAGTTACTAGCAACTGCAACCGAATTTTGTTTGGCTTTAATCTATTTGTTTTGTTTATATTTATTTAACAACCCTTTTCTCGTTCCCCTTTCCAGATAACTAACCTTAGGATCTACTCATGAGGATTGTGTACGATCATGGATGTTCTATTTCATTCTTTACGGCCATGTATGCCATGTCTCTCATTGCCTGTTTACATTCGGTGAAAGTCAGAAGCTCCGTACCTTATATCATTCTTCATCCTATAAAAGAATGATTAAACCTAAGCCTATTAATAAATACCCAATTTACCTTTTAACTTGTTACTCCTTAGCTCTAGAGGTGGAGAAGTTAACCTAGCCAAGCCTAAGTACACAAGCTAATCATGACCGATTGCAAATGAGCGTAACATAACTTAAGATGTTACACCCTAGATTAGTAGAGTGATCTGAGTGTTTTCATTCCATATTTTGTGGAGAGCTTGGTTTTGTACAGGTGGTTAGAACAGAAAAAGTGCTTAACGGAAAAAATCCTTAACCTCTGTTGGGATACATTTTCAAAAACCTTTCTAAAGTCTACTTGAGGACAAGTAGGATTCAAGTGGGGGGATATTTGATATCATCAAATAACGTCACATTTTACCATCATTTATCCTATACATTTTACCCACTTTTATATAATTATTGCAAGATATTGGTACTTAATTGCTTAAAGTTTATGATTGCAGTAATTATGGAGTAACTTGTGAAGACGAAGCTAAAAGGCGCAATTCTGGAACTAAAACAAAGACATTTGAAGAAAACTGTTATCTGCTACTATACGCCGTATCCAACAAAGAAGATACGGCGTATCAATAGCTCTCATACAGAATATGCGTAAAGACCAATTCCCTATCCGTCCGGCGTATCACTCTTCACCTATTAACCGTATGCACAGCTTGTCCATTATTACAAGATATAAAGTAATGTGATTGATGTCATTAATCTAGATTTATTTGATTCTTATCGTGAACTCCAATGAAATTAACCTATAATACGCTGTATTCACCTCTCGTCTCTACGGCGTAATCCATCTGTTTTCAGACGAAACTATAAATAACGGGAACTCACAACACTTTTAGTGTGCAAAAATACATTCTCTATATCATACTCTCTGAAGTCAAATTTTCCAAGATATTATAAGCATCCAAGGTCAAGCTCCAACCGTAAATTTCCATAGAAGACATCGTGTAATTCTCTAACTTTCTTAATCATCTTCAAGTTTCTATTGTTTGATCACTTTTGTAAAAAGACAATAATAATGGGCTAATCCCCTCGGGTATTAGCCATGTTAAGTGAAGAATTACATGATTGGTTTGTTTTTAATCAGGCTTAGCATAATTTATCGTTTGTTGATTAATTATGTATTTATCTGCCTTATACTTGTTTATGTGCTTGTACCTCGACGATCATCATATCAACTGGTCTAGTGAGACTTAAATAGTAATCTAGATTTCAGTATAGCCCTCCATGTTGTGTTTTGTGTGCTTAAGTACCAATAGGATCACAAAAGACACCTTGTCTTACCCTATGATTATGAGCTTAGTTTGGACGCGCATGTGGCCCCAATAAAATTGTTCAACCATTATTGTTCTTAATTAATTGGTAATTGATTTTGGTGGTGGACTACCAGTGAATAAAACAACATCAAGCAATAAGTAGTAATCCCTAAGGCAAGTATTGGGCTAGGGTATTAACAGGATCACCACTGATTTAATTCCCTATGATAGATTATAATTAGACTATTGGATGCTTTATGCGGATGCGTTAATCGTGACAGGATTGTTCGTATCTAGGTCTTAGGATGAAGAACCGCCTAAGTCTTAAGAATGATATGCCACCTCGAGATAAGTAGCCATTGCACTAAACAAACAAATCAACATTTAATCAGATTTAACATGGTTAATACATTTTTCTATTATTTGGCTTATACCGCTTCTTTATCTTGTGATTATTTGCTTTAGTGTTTATTGTGTTTAGAATTAATCTTTGTCACCAACAAACCTGTGCCAGTCTTTCAGGCTGAAACCCCCCCATTTACCACTAGTAAATATGTATAGCATAGGTTTAACAAGTAATTAGACTAATCTAGATAGATTAAATTACTGATAGAATATTAGGTTACTCTCGCTCTTAGTGTTCGACACCCTACTTACCGCGAAGCTACATCTTGACCAGGCACACTGCCCGTTAAAGTGTTGTATTTAGGTTTGTCGGCTATATATAAATGTAAAACTTGATAATCACTTAATATACACCACACGATGACACATCGTACACTTTTAAACAAGATTACGTGTTTGCCTAACTAGCGATAACCCACTAAGCCCATTATCATGATCTGTCAATTACTTGGTGTAAGCGCGGATGTTATAAACAGATCTATTTGGCATTGACATCCCCGTTCGGGTGAGTAGCGCTTACTAGTTTCGGCGGTACTGAACTAATGGACGTATACCATATCGGATTTGGGATGTTACGGGTTGAACATCTACACGGGCAATGTTGGCAATTTATATTGCAATTCGTACATGTCGAGCTTTAGTGTCATGAGCTTAGGGAAATGTAATTACATTTTGAGATATTATATGTGTTACATATCTTGCACTTTGAATCTTGCGGTCCTACTTTATATACATACATAAACCTGTGAATTCACCAACTTTATGTTGACGTTTTTAAGCATGTTTTTCTCAGGTCAATAAGTGCACAACATGGATACTTTTGGGAGCATCATTTTGAAGTCAAAACGCACTAAATATTTACTACATTACATTTTAGGATATTTTGTTATGTATTAAAATCTTTATGTTTTCACATCGATGAACAATTTAAGCTTGGAGCTTTTGTAACAAACATTTCAGTTAATCAAATGTATCTTTTAAACGACTCATATAGAGGTCGTTCTCTTATCTTGTGCTGTTGTATTATGAAGTAACACTCCTGGACCCTTATTCTGTTGCGACCCAATTTAGGGGTGTTACATTCACCATCTCTGGTTAAGTAACAAGTGCAACCAAAGATGTGAAGGTTTTTAAGTGTAGGTTTTCTGCCATTAATGATATGATATGGTGTCTTTCATGTCTGAGGATGATGAGATATCTATTATGGGAGTAACATGTGATTGCTATAGCTTCAAGCCAAAAGAATAAAGGAAGTTTAGAAGCCAAGAGCATCATTCGAGCAGCCTCAACAAGAGTACGGTTTTGTCTTTCGACAGCGCCATTCCGTTCAGGTGTTCGAGGAGTGGATGTTTGGTGTTTAATTCCTTCTTCTTTAAAGTATAGATGGAGTGACTTGTTTGAGAACTTTGTGTCTCTGTCAGTTTGAATAGTAATCACTTGGGCTTGAAGATTCCATTGAATTATCTTTAGAAAGTCTTTAAGTACTTCTAGTGTTTCATCCATGGATCTCAGAAAGTGAGTCT
>BQNB010164911.1:0-14282 GCA_026074375.1 Tanacetum coccineum | reverse complement strand
GCAAAATTTTAAAGTTAAGCAAACGCTTAGTCTCGAAAGCTAAGGGGAAAGCTAGAGTGTAAAACTCGGTCAAGTCAAAAGCTACATAATTCTACGGGCCTACTTATTTATATATTTTTATATTTTCCTCATCATATATATTTTTTTTAATATATATCATAATTAAACAATAAAATTTTTGGTCAAAACGGGGTTACGTGGGAACACAAATAGGCACAGGTATAATCACATTTCGATAGAAATCCCCCCCATACTTAGAATGGAACATTGGCCTCAATGTTCAAAAATGTCGGGTTTTACCCCCATACTTAGGAATGAAAAAAGCAAATGCAAAAAATTCCAAGTGTGAAAGGGGAAACAATATATATATACATGATCAGGATTGAGGATTCCAAAATAAGCAAAAGATCGAAGACCGGATGATTGGAGGATTTAAAACAAGCACCGGTCTTCATGATCTTGAGGAATCCTGCAAGCAAAAACAATACACAAACCAAAGAAAGAAGCACGCCCCCACACTTGGGCTATAAAATCACACACTTATTTATTAAGAAAATAGAAAGAAATAAAAGACACGGGTTGCCTCCCGAGAAGTGCTTGTTTTTGTGCGAGTCTCTAGCTTGACTCTCCCCGAGTTCCTTTATCCTTAGGGCAGAAACAAAAGAATAGAAAAATCACTATTGGATTTTCATATGCCACTGGCTTAAGAGAAGAAAAATGAAAATTGGAACTGTCGGGGTCAAAAATTGTGTCTTCATTCCCGAAGGAGGGAGGAAAAGAAGAGTCCATCAGATAAGTGAAATAAGGAAGAAAATTTTGGATAATGACATCCGAATTCATCATAAGGGTGGGATGAGTGGGTAACACATTAGGCACATGAACACGTGGTTCTCCTAAAATATCTTCCATAACAACGCTAGTCAACCCACCCTGATCGGGCTCAATCTCAAAATGAATTGAATCATACTCGGGAAGAGAGTTATTAGCATGAGTAGTGGTACTGTCACTAGTCGTTTCTTCCGTATGATCGTTAAACGACTCGAATTTGGGAAAAGAATTATCCGAATAAGAGAGAGAAGTATCGGACTTCTCAAAGAAAGAGTTACTATCGGGGATAGGAAATGGAGAAGTAGACTTGAGCACACAATTAGGAGTAGAGTTATCATTCAAAGATTCGATATTAGCAATAAGACGATTAATGTTCAACAATTTCTCACGAAGAATAACGTCTTGGATTTGAAGAATATCTTCTAAATCAAACTCTTTCTCTTCTTGATCAACATCATTCACCTCCTCTAAGCTAACGTACTCGATGTCCTCAAAATCATCGTCATCACTCGAAGTACCATCATCGTTTGGATCAGATAAAATCTCAGAATGATCGTTTAAAGCATCAAAAGTGGAAGGATCTTCACAAACGGGCACATCACACGTATCTTCGGAAATACCCTCGAACTCACTTGGGATTGGGACAAGGTTCTCAACACTAGACTTTATTAATTCGTCTGATTCCGTTTCCGGAATAGTGCTAAGATGCTCGTCCCCCATACTTAGAGAGTTATCGGGCTCCTCGATCGGTAAGTCGGGTGTGATTGCTTTAGGCTTGCTATATATAATAGTATACTCATCATCGTCATTGTCGTAGAAAATAATCCCCCATGATGATAGAGTCCTTAGGTTCCATAATAGAAGAGACGGGTGCGAGAGCAATAGACCAAAGAATTTAAGGCATTTTATTCAAAGGAATAGAATACTCCCCGTCATCATCGTCATCCTCGTAATTGTAACGTCACGAAGGTTCAGGAGTATAAGTACTAATATTAGCCGCCTGCTTTCGTTGAATTACCATTTCACAAAATGATCGCACCATGTTGAGAAGTTCTTTCTATAACTCTTTTAGTTTATCCCATTTATCATTCACATCATTCATTTCTTGCTGATTAAGGTCTTCTTGATGATTTATGAAATACTGCGGGGGTTGGTCAAAACCAAAATAGCTAGGATTTGGCTCAAAGAAGTTTTGATTCATTGGTTGACACTGAAAACTTTCATGAATACCCCCACAGTTTTTAAAGCAGAGATATTGTTGTGGAAAACTCGGTGAATTTTGTAGATAAAAATTATCAACAAAGTTTTGATTGTAACTCGGTTCCTGCTCATAGACAAGTGGGAACCGTGGTGGACAATCATAACCAGGGTGAGAATCATTCCTACAGAATTCACACGAGTATGATTCGTACTAGGGTTGTGGAGGTTGGTAAGAAAAATTAGGAGGATTATCGAAAGAATTTGGATTTGAATCATAAATGAATGAATTTCCGGTTCTTGAATTGTAAAACGAACAAAATCCGTCTCTAAGATTATTTCTACACCATTCGCAAGTACACTGTTGACAAACTAAACCGTCTAACGGGCCTCCACACCCGTAGCAACCACGTTGGTTAAATGAAGACATAAGAAAGAATTAAACAAAATAAGAGGATAAAGGAGAATTTTTTTATATTTTTATAAAGATAACAAAAATAAAAAATAAAAATATTTTTGGTATTTTTTTTATATTTATAGAAAAAAAGAAAAATAAAAATAAAATAAAATAAGAAGAAAAATATTTTTGAATTTTTATATTTTTAATAAGTACGAAAATAAACTTTCCGAAGAAAGGATCTTCAATGCACTAACTTCGAACATCACGTGTAGATCGTACACCTCTCCCCGGCAACGGCGTCAAAAACTAATTCGGTATAAATAGTCTATATATATACATATATATATCTTAAAATACCAAATAGTAATAGTATAGAGAGTATCCCGTTTGATATGACAATTACTTAAGGAAAAGTAATAGTTTTATCTCCCGGATGTCGTATCCCGACGAGAGATGAATTTGAAATTCATGAAAGCGTTTTGTTTGATGCTTGAATATCGGATATTTTTGTTTTTGGTTTTAAACTGAAAATAAACTATATAAAAACTAGATAGCAAATAGCAAGCAATTAAACAAAGAATGATATATTGTAAAAGTTATGCTTGCTAAGTGTATTGATTAGATCCTTAAGTGTGAATTAAATATACAATTAAGTCCTTATTGATGAACCAATATCTTTCTAACAAATTATCTTCTCATAACGTTGGCTTATATTGAAAACAACTTTTATTAAGATATCGATTACAAAATTAATGCCTAATTATTCTTACGGCTTTTGCCGCTCGAATAACCAAAACAATAATTTAAGTAATATAAAAATCACTAATCAATATTTTCCCTTTTTTTATTAATAACACTTAATTCACTAAACAATATATAAAAATCTACTCGCTACGCATATTAATTAAGCTAACACTAATCAACAAAGCAAACATAAACTTTTTTTTTTAAACTAAAATAATCTAAACCTAACCTAAAATTTTGAAAAGAGAAAGAGAATAGACCCGAAATGAAGAGCCACAATGATATAAAACCACCCGATCTTACAACCGTAATAAACAAGTAAGCTTATCACTTAAAAATCTTCTACTTCACTAATTAGCAAATAAAGGTGTCAACTTTATCTACTAATTACTTCCATAAAAACTATAAAGATTAAAACTTTATCTATTTATCAACCTTATAAGACTCTTAAGCTCCGGCCTTAGATGATGAAAGGATGAAATAAGAGATAAGACAAGGAAACAAAAGATTAGGACAAATAAGCTATAAGCTAAATCTTATTTTAAGATCTAAATATGTAACATAAAAACTTTAAGATCTAAAAAAAACTTTGATTAAAACTTAAACCATTTATTAAAAAACTTATTTTTAAAACTAGATCTTAAAAGTAAATAAGCACTTGAAAACTTTAACTAATAAAAAAGGGTTTTAGCCAAAAATATACTTCTCAAAAAATAAGGGCTTCAAGACTTAAAAAATAAGCCTAGTAGAAGACTACATGAAACACCCTTTAAGCAATCATATCGAGCCATAAGCAAGAAATAAGCAACCAAATAGTAAAACAATAAACAATGAAATAAGCAAAAGGATATTTAGAATAATATAAGGCTTATATCTAAATCTAACCGCCAAAGGAAGGCTTATTTAAAGTAAGAAATAAGCTAGGAGAAAACTAGAAGCAACAATAAGCCAAAATAAGCTTAAAAAGAAAAGAAAAGAAAATAGAGGATTAGAAAAAGAATAAGCCATAAGAAAATAAGCACTTCAATCTTCAAAACATCTTCATTAATAAGCTAGAAAGAATGGATTACAATAAGCTAAATAAGCTTTAAAAGCTTTTACAATAAACTAAAAACTATACTACACTACTCCTAAAACTAACCTACATTACTTTGAAAATAAACTAAATCTAACACCCTTTTATGAGCTTCTGATGCGTGCATTTATAGTCATTAAGCGGGAGGGGGATTTTCATCCTTTTAGGTGCACAGCCAATGAGAGATCCAGATCTAGAGGGTATTTTCGTCTTTTACCATTTACGCGTATTAATTACGCCAATAATTGGCTCGGATGAAACCTCGTAACTGCCATACTGTATACAGCTGGATCCTCTAATGGGAGGCTGCCACGTCACCTTCTAGATGATTCCAATGATTGCCTCGTACTCCCAACCTCGTACATCGTACCCAAACCTCGTACCTGCAATTAATAACCAATCATTAGCCGCCGCCACGTGGCGTGCTGTCATTAGACAGCCATCAGTGACTTGTCACCGGAGTCACCGTCGGACACCGGTCAATAGTCGTCAACGGAGGCGGTCAACGGTGGCAGCGACGGTCAACGGTGGTGGTCAATGACGGTCAACGGCGGCGAACTACCGTTGACCGGTGGTCAACCACCGTCAGACCACCGGTCAACCAGCATCGGACCACCGGTCAACGGTGGTTGACCGCCAGTCAACAGGTAGGTCAACGAGTCAGAGCGCCACGTGGCATGCCACGTGGCACCACGTGTCAACCACGTGTGCCTACGTGGCATCCACGTGGATAACGGTAGATATAACCCAACCTAGGGTCGAACTCGGGATGTCCCGAGTCAAAACTCAGGGGAACCCCAAGTGACCAACTGAGCTGAGTTGATCTATCATAATGTGTACATACTTATATTGTATTTAAGGTAGTTTTGGTCTGGGTCAGGTTTATTTATATAAAAGGTCCAATTTAGGGACGTGTAGGGTTCAAATAAGAAAGGTTCGGGGGTCAAGTAAGGTACCGATAGACTCGTAATTTCGTGCTCTTTCCAATGGTGTGATCGTGGAATATTAATGACTTTGTTTGATCCTCGATAAATGTGAAAACATCATCGAAAGTCACCCGAAAATTACCGTTTTTGTTTTGTTTTCAATCCTTTGTACCTGTAAGACATAAAAACACAATACAAACATATTTGCAACATATTTATCCATATTTTAGTGTTTTAGTCCATTTATTAGCATTTTCCAAGGTATAAATGATGTGTGTTTTAGCACACATCAACAGCTAGCAGTCCAGATATCTAATTTTCCATATGTCTCTATGCTAGATACCAAGCTAACCCAAAGGAATCCCATCTTGTGGCTGTGAAAACAATTTTCAAGTATCTTAAAGGGACACCAAATTTAGGTCTCTGGTATCCAAATGGATCAGGCTTTGATCTTAAAGCATACTCAGACTTGGACTATGCTGGATGTAACCTTGATAGAAAAAGTACATCTAGAGGATGTTAGATACTTGGAGGAAAGTTAGTATGCTGGAGTGCAAAGAAGCAAATCTCTATAGCAATGTCATCAGCTGAGGCTGAGTATGTAGTTGCGGCTGGATGTTGTACTCAAGTCCTCTGGATTTAAAGTCAGCTGGTTGACTATGATGTTATCTATGACAAGGTGCCCATATTTTGTGATAATACTAGTGCCATTGCTATATCAAATAATCTAGTCTTGCATTCTAGGACAAAACATATTGACATTAGGTATCACTTTATCAGGGACCACATTTTAAAAGGTGACATTGAGCTTCATTTTGTACCCACTGAATTGCAACTAGCTGATATATTAACCAAAGCCTAGCTTTACTAATTGGTACTAGTTTGGGTATGCTTAATCTTAGAAAACAGGTCATCTGATAAGAAAAAAGGCTTTGAAGGTGGATCTCTGACCATGAATCTTAAATGTTATACTAAGGTAACTTAAATGGTAACCAGAAAGTTTAAAATGACAAACCTTCTTAATATTTAATTTGATAATTCCTCAAAAGGCCTACAACTGTTCTTGAAAAATAGGGGATTTTACAGTGCACGAAAGGTCATGGGGACCCACATGTTGTGAACTTTTTTCCACTATGCATTTAATGCGGAATTCAAACTGTTTATTTTTTAAATGAATAGTATATTTTTTGGTATATAACTTCATAGTTTAACTCACACACAACACTTTTTACCAAATCAAAACCCTAGAAATCTTTCAAAAACAATTAAATCTTCTCATCTTCGTCACCAAAACCTGCAACAATCATGTCTTCAGAATCAACATCCTCGGGTACCCCACGATGCTTACTTACACCATCTTCCAAGGTTAAATTCCAACATCGCGAGAGCAACATCGCCTACAACAATGTTGTTGCATTACTAGAACACCATGAACCCCTTTTTCAACCCATGCTTAGTTTTCTTTCAAACTATAGCATTTATACTGCCCTCACCAAGGAACCATCAGCAACGTACGTCGAATATCTCAAGGACTTTTGGTACACCGCAAAAGTGGATGATACAACGAGAGACATCTCGTTTTCATTATCCCTTTTTGAAAACCAACTATCATTCACCCGTTTTAACTTTCTCACTACTATTGGTCTCACCGATAGTACGTCTGCTATGCCTCTTCCTCCTAAAGGAACCATTAGGGCTGGGTTGGCCACATTAGGTTTGGCTGACAAAGACAAACCATCTCTCACCTCCACTGAACTTATGAATTCATCACCATTGAAACTTAAGTATTTCTCACCAATTTGGAAGATCTTCATGCAATACATTGTTAAGTGTCTGGGGGGAATGCAAGGGTCTCATGATCAAATGAATTTTAGTCAACAAACCATTGCTTTACTCTTTGATTTTTGGGTATGGAAATTTAATATGTAGGGACATCATTTTAATGAATCTGATTAAAAAAAATAGGGAACCAAATGATTTACTACACAATATATAATTTTCCAGGGTTTTAGAACAACTTTGGGTGAAAACTAACAATGACGAATCTCCTTACTGTTTTAAAACACTCCTACATCTCAGCTGCTTTCTTTTTCAGCCCATCCACCATCTGAAGTCAGTTTGACTTCTCATATGCTGAAAGTAGCTAAACTTTCAAAAGAGCCTGACGAGTCTTTGATCCTTTCCTCTAAGGAAGTAAATGCTAAAGCGACCGCTGATAAGTCCCAGTCTAGGACCAATGTGCAGCATCTCTCTCAGCCCATAGCACCAACTGCTAAGAAATCTAAGAAGAAGAAAATCCCATCTTCAACTGAACCAAAGGTTTCCAATGATAGCAGGAAAATGAATCCTCTCTCCACAACCACTCATCTTCAAGCAACTGAGGAGCTTGTGGTCATCGCTGTTCCTATTTAGAGTCTAGAGGCCTCTATAACGACAGAGGTGCAGGTCAACCAGCTTAAAACTGATGATACCATAGTGGTAACAGTTTAAAATATAAGGGGCACTGCAAACAGCCACTCTTAAACTTCTCTAGGAGAGAGTGGTGAAGTTAAGGGCTACCCCCGACCCATTAGAGTGTCTGAGTCTGCACTTACATTCTAAATTTTATGTACACTCTGTGTCTGCACTCAGAGAGTGATACTGAAAGGCTAAAAATGTCTGATGTTGACTCTGAAAAAATCTAAACTTTGTTGGATTCATCCCATCTGTGCATGAAACTTGACCTCTATAAGAACTAAACTCACTCAGACTTAGAGGTCTCATAAACCAATGAAAAGAGTCCCAAAGTCTTAGACTTTTGATGTTCGGCTAAATCACACCCATCTTTCTTAGGGACAGCGAATGGCGATCCTTCCCTATATTACAAACTCACAACTGAAAAGAGTCCCAATCTATTCTTTCTCATCTTAATTTTAAAAAGGAATTTTGAGGGGACTGGATAATCACACCCAGTCTTCTTAGGGGCAGCGAATGGCGATCCTCAACCTCATTATAAATTCACATGTTATCACAAACAATTTTAATGCTAAGTACCTAAGAAAATTTTGAAAAAGAGGAAGGTCGTCTTTGAGGAACACATAGCTTCAAGAAACTCCATATAACCCCTATGAACACACAGTTAGAAATAAAAGGTGTCCAAATCGTTATTTCACAGCCATTTATCTGAATGCAAGAATCAGAAATAAATGACTACAAGAATCAGCTGTATTCAACGAAGATTTATAACTCTATCTTCATCTATTCCAGATGAATACCTAAGATCTGTCTCTAGATTTTCAGCTACTAGACACTGATATACTTATCAAAATGAAGTGTCTCACCCGTTCCATTACTTTCACAATGAATGATATTGCTTCCGTTGAACGTCTAAGTATTCTAGATCATCTGGATCATATATGTGAAGAAGTCAACTATCTTTATTAAAGGCTTGGAAATATAGAGTCTTCTATTGTTCAAACAGTCTCTGATGAAATCAAGTCATCTCTACCAGCCATGATTACCAATGCGCTCCAAGAACAGATACCTAGAATTCTCTCAGCTACTCTCAAGGATTGTCTTCCTTTGATTGTCAAAGAATCTCTGCAAACCCACAATCCAGCTATCTCTGAACAGTTTGCAGAGACACAAGCTCAGCTGAACAAAAAGATGGTGAAATAGCTAAATAAACAGTTCAATATATCCTATGTTGCTTAGAGTAACAAATTTGTCACCCTTCAAAAGGAACTCTCTAAAGTAATCAAATCTGAGGTGGCCAAAAAGGTTCAAGTTGTTAGACTGAATGGAGTCTGTAAGGATTTACAGTCTTAAACCAAGCATATTTCTAAGTATAGCTCATCTTTTCAAGATATATAAACTCAGCTGCAGGATGTGAAAGACCTTCTCGAATCAGTAGTAATCATTGATGAAACTATTGATGGGGAGAAGAAATAGAAGGATACAAATGCAATCCCTGCTCCAAGTCAAGGAGAGCATAAGACAGCTAAGAACATTACCCCTCCTGAACCATCACCTAAAACTCAGGGGGAGCTTGGCTACAAAGAATCAACTCTCCCAGTCTCTGAAACAAAAGTAAATGAAGAATCAGCCATGGTTCTTTATAACCTTAAGAAGGACTTGGTAGATCTCATAACTACTGAGTAAGATTCATAGGATGATGATGATCTTGACAAACAGCCCTTGTCCAAAAGATTTAAAATCGTGCATCCCATCCCCAACAAGCCACAACTATCAGTTAAACAGTTCACTAATCAGCTATCTGGAACAACCTCTTCAAAATTCTTACCTACTCCTCCAAGAGAGCCAACACCTCCTAAAGATTCCTATAAAGGCAAGGCAGTCACCATTATAGAAGAATTAGGGAATGAGCTTGTTCAATATCAAGAAGAAGGATGATCTAATCCAAAGGCGTCAAAGCTCAAACCCTTCCCTACCCTAGATGGACCTCTTTCCCAAGAGGAATTTGATAAGCAAATCAAGGAACTGAAGAGGATAAGTGATCTGAAAGCTGAAAAAGAAAAATCAAAACAAGAACTGAGGAAGTTGCTCAATCCAGCCACACTGAAAGCTCAGGCTCATAAATGGACTAAACATAAGGCAAAGAAGGCCAAGATGATGGAGGAATACAAGCATCAAATCTCCTTCAGAGCTGATACACTGCCAATCACAAAAATCAGCTATGTTGTCAATTCCAGAAAAGAGGCAACTATGAAGATCACCAGAGGTGATAACCCTCTGAATCTCATCATCCACCCAAACTTCATATTAAAGTAGTTGGTCTTCAGTGAGTGGTTGGAAATTCATGCTCTGGCTTCTAAAAAGTCTAGTACATCAAATAATCTACTTTTACAGAGTCTAAAAGCAAAAATTTAGTGGGTCATAAATCAGCCGAAGAGGATAGGACTTCCTCCACCGTCTGAACTTGCAACCTTTGGATTAACTATTGAGGAAAGGAAAAGAAAAAGGACAGAGTTCATCAGAGAGATGTTTGTGATAGAGGACGTCAGAGTTGATGGGATGAATAGAAATCTGATTCCTCCTCCTAGGGTTGTACCAATTAAAGGGCTTGTCATCAAAGAACCTGAGTCAGGAATCTTCTACATGAATAGGAATACAGATGTATCCTTTCAAAGAGAAAGGTGAGTTTTTACCTCTGATCCTACAATTGAAATAAACCGTAATTTAGAGCCAATTAAAGTGAACTCAGAGATCGCTAGTGAATTACAGATCAATGAGTTATGTAATCGAGGCTAGGGATGGATTGTATAGTAGGGCTAGGAGAATTGTTCAGAGAACTTAGAATAATTGGGCTAGTAAAATGCTAAAAATCATGAAGTTTCTTTTGTTACATTCCTGTCAAGATTATGTGTAAGAAGAGCAGTGCAACTTATCTCTGTCAAATTATTGTAAGAAGAAGTGTTACTTACTTACAATACTATTACTTACATAGATTTATATCCAATAGGGGGAGATGTAGGGCCAATTCCAGGCCGTAAATCAGCGCAAAAGTTAAACAGAAATTAGGCTAAGTATTAAGGAACCCGCTGAGTAGGATTAGCGGGTATTGAAGAACCTCTGAGTAATGAGACTTAGAGGTTATGGAAGAACCTCTGAGTAAAGGGACTTAGAAGTTATGAAAGGCCTCTCTGAGTGCGAAACCTCAAAGAGCAACATCACACGTATTCAATTCAAAGACATCTTCAAGGAAGTCGAAGATTACTTGAAGACATACTCGTCAGCTGGGATGGATATCAGCTGGTATGTAGAAGGAATACGCTGAAGTTCTAAGGAGAATCAGAGGTGGGAATACTCTGACTATCGTGTTACCCTCTGAAGAAGAACAAGCTAAGCTTAAAGATTATTCTCTAAAGAATGCGAGAAACTTAACAAGTGTTTATGGTTGGATAAACATTGGTTTAAGTTAAAGCATGTACCAAGTACAAAGTTGGCAAAAGTAGTGAACAGTTGGCAAAACTGTTCACTAAAGTATGGGCGGGTAGTTTCCAAGAATGGACGTGCATTAATTACCTCGTACCTTGTCTACTAGATTCTTGACACGTTGCAACTACCCCCACTAAGGACGCAACCTAGTATTAGTATAAATAGAGAATGTTGTAAGGAGTATATGCTATCACTTTAATTGTTGTTATTATAGGCATTTACTCCTTTGTCGAACTTACACAAACCTTTGATCCTATCAGCTGGCTATATAAGTTCGCTTGTAAACTTGATACATTATCTAGTTTACTTGTTTAGAGGGTAAGCACACATTGTCATTCAACTTGTGTGATCCATAACACATTGTAATACTTTGATTCTTAATCAATAAAACATTACACGATTGAAAAGTTATTACTTGTGTTACTTACATTAGATAAGTGTTATATTCCTTATAGACGTGTTATTTGGGACTTTCAAACAGCTAAGTGTGGAGGGATTTGATAACGTCTAAATTATACAAGTTTTTAGCGGCATTATTTATATATATTCTATCATTTCTCGTGAACTTTTGATACTTAATAGCCTAAATTACATGCAGGTTCACTTGAAGTCATCCCGAGCTCAAAAGAAATAAAATTCAAGTGTTTTCGATTATTGGAAAGCAAGTTAGAAGAAAATAAAAAGACTCAAGGCTGAAAAAGGCATAAGTACGCCGCACTTGACCTAAGTGCGCCGCACTTCCAAGCGAACTCAAGAATTAAATTCAATTAAATGAGGATTGCATTTATACCCTAAGTACGCCGCACAAATATTTTTGTGCTCCGCACTTCTCAATAAACATTAAATTCCCCTCGCATTTAATCACCAAGTGCGCCGCACAATCTTTTGTGTGCGCCGCACTTTTACCCCAAACTCAGCCTATAAATTGGAATGAATTTCACACACATTTCATTCATTCCTCACTTCACTTCGTCATCTCCCACTCAAATATCTCTCATACAACAATCATATCTCCAATTCTTCAACCCAAAAACACTATATACCTTGAAGATTGAAGATCAAACCACAAAGAACGAAGAAGAGTATCATAGATTTTATCAGAATAAAAGGTTCTATTTCGATTCCATACTTGTTACAGGAAGAATTTTGATCCATATTCTTACCTCGAATATAGTATGTTTCTTGTTATTCAATATAATCTTGTTATGAACTTCATAGCCATGAGAGGCTAAATCTCTCATGACTACTCGGTGAAAATAATATAACGAATAAGCGTTTGGTATAATTACTATCTTGTTAATCTTAATCTTATGTTATAATCCTATTGTATCTTATCTTATCAACTTTGATTATATACTCACACCGGTATAGGTCGAAAGACCCGTTGTGATCTATATAGTTTTAAAGATTTGTCTATGATCTTTATCGTCTGTGACGAGAAATCCACTTACGTTATTTGATAAACAAAATAGATTTGATATAACAGTAACTAGATTAGTTGAGTGACACATTTAATCGAGTTAACTAAACATGAGTCTTAAGTTAAACAAGTTAATTTATGAAAATGTTTTCTAACAAGAAAATACTTTTTTTATAAAATTAGAGGTCCTTAATGCTAAGATCGAAAACTTTACCCACTGCTTATGAATTATATGAAATTATCCAAGTAGTCATATTTCTCACAATTGTTAAAGTTTAACTTTCTGATTACTCGACCTTGTTTACGTGCTTAAGTATGCAACATATCATTCAACTAGATCTAGGAATGCAAAATATCGTGCTAGCTAGATGTCGGGATAACTCTCCATATCCGTAATTTATATATCTAGAATCATAAGATCACAAATAATAACCTATTCTTGCCATTGTTTTAATGAACAAGTTGGACTAGCAGGTGACCTGGGATCAACAAATAACATTTTGATTCCTTTGGTAAGGACTTGGACAGTGGACTACTAGTATATAAAGAGCCATTAAGCAGTAAGTTAGTAAAGTGTCGTTGAGCTAGGTTTTAATAAGATCACCATTATTAATCTCTTAAGATAGATTATAATCAACAAATGCTTGCTTTATGCGGATGCGTTTAATTGTGACAGAATTAGCGTGTCTAGGTTTTAGGAAAAGTACCGCCTAAATCAAGGAATGATATGCCCTTCGAGATAAGTCAATCATTGCACTTATAAAAAAACCTACGTTTTAATTGGATTAATCATGGTTAATACAGTTTCCTTATAATTGGCTTGACCGCTCTTCTATCTTTTGATTATTTGCTTGCGTGTGTTATCGTGTCTAAAGTAAGTTTAAGCTACCACAAAACCCGTGTCAGTCTCTTAGACTGAAACCCCCCCTTCACGTTAGAATTAGGTTTAAGCATAGGTTTAACATAGATTAGAACTAACGCAGATAACTAAAATACTAGTAGACTTAGGAATTAACACGCTCGCTCTTAGTAATCGACACCCTACTTACCAACGAAGCTACAACTGATCTGGTACACTGCCCGTTAGTGTTGTTTTTAGATAATGTCGGCAAAATATAAATGTAAAACTTGATAATAAATAATACCTACGCACAACGACACATTAAGTTTTAAGCGCCAGTGCTGAGGAGTGAAGTTGTTTAGTTTTTATTTTTTATTAATATTTTTGTTCTAACTTTTAATTAGTCTAGAGTTAGTGTAATTTAATTTGTGTAAAATTTTTGTTTTTGTCGAATCATCCATTTCACCGAAAGTTTTTATAATTTTGTTTTACTTTTCTGTGTTGTTTTTATTTTCTGTACACTGCTCTAGTCAAATAATCGATACAACGTAAACCTTTCACTACCAATACAACGTATGCCATTTAAACAGTCAATACGGCGTATTCAGTCAATTGAATATGGCATATCGACCATCTGATACATCAACAGACTTTAAAATTTTCGTATTACATTTTCGTACTTAGTTTTCTGAATTTTCTTTCTTCTAAACAAATCCTACTGATATTTTTACCTTGGTTTCATATAAGTATTAATCGCGAAGTGAAGGTTGAAGAAAGCAATGACGGAAGCCATTACGAAATCAATTACGGAGGAATACATTACCAAGGCCCGAGGAGATTATTACTTGGGAATCACTAAGATAATGATTATTGGTAAAGCTGCATATGAGTTGAAAGGAAAATTCCTTGATGAT
>BQNB010164910.1:0-14283 GCA_026074375.1 Tanacetum coccineum | reverse complement strand
TAGTGTTTGCTTCGTTTATAATTAAAACCTAATTTTGGAAAAATTAAAGTAAAAGGCTTCTTTAGTATGACTGTCAGCCTTAAGATTTTCCTATAATACCTCGCAGTTATTATTCTGAAAAGTGATTTGCGTGCGACCTCCATCTGGCACTCCAAAAAACATACGCACCTCATATGAATCTTAGAGGTTGAAAATGGGCAGTGCAGTTAGGTTGGGTAACTGTTTAAAACAGGTAAGTTTTCAATGGGTCTGGACAGACTGGGTTGAATTGACCCTAAACACTTATTGTACAAAAAAGTTACTAGCTCTTTTGTAAACAATTAGTGTGTCACATATGATTCTAAAATTTTACATTGTTTTAATCATAATTAACAAAAAAGTTACTAGCTCTTTTGTAAACAATTAGTGCGTCACATATGATCCTAAAATTTTACATTGTTTTAATCATAATTATTAAAGGTATAACGAGAGTTTTGCCTTATGAAACATTGATAATTTTTTTGGTGTTGATCGAATGGCGTTGCGGTTTTCGTGGTATAGGTGACCTTCATGGACAATATATGTGTACACTATGTATGTGCCCAGGGCAGGTTAAACGTCTGAATAGGCTGTGATGAACGTGTGTACGAGCTCGATTGAACATTAGATCGCTTGCATCTTGGCGGGGCAATAAACTTATTTTGCAGCCATGGCAGGTGTATCCTGTACTTCGCTTTCTCGATTATCTGAGCCTATTGATTAGTCATATTGCCTACTTGGTCTGTTTTCAGATTGATTAAAAGGAACCTCAATAAGCATCGCTCACGCCGAATTCAATCGACCAGATCCTTATAAGCATCCTGATATTGATCTCATTTTAAAATGATCAGTTAAAAGTAATAAGTCATATATTATTTGACACGCTTTAGTGCAACTTTGTTTTTACGGCGAGATTACAATGCGATTATGGTTACCCAAAAAAGGCGACGTTGGCGATCTTAGATGCTTCATATGATTGGTTTGTTTTGTTGGGGATTTGCGTTTCTTGGCTTTGATTGGAATCAACGAGAGTGTGTCGAACTGAGTTACATTTTTTGACGGATTGAAAGGTATATTCTAAATATGTAGTTTTCAGCCACGGATGGTGTATCGTGTGCGATTCACCTAACAATAAGAGTTATATACGCCCGGTTTGTTTGGGGGTACGTGTCACATGATTATTGTAAGCCCCTGATAAGAGAACAATTAACAAGGCTTGGGTAAAAAAAAAGTTCAACGTATCTTGGCGGGGCAGCACAAGAAAGTATTTGCAGCCATGGTGGCTCAAGAAATTGTTTCAAAATTAGATAACTACGTTGTCAATTAGTTTTTTAGGACATGCCAGAGATGGAGATATTGATTGTAACAGGCTGTGATGAGTTTGAGTGGCTTTGATTAAAGTTGAGATCCTCTATATCTTGGCAGGGCAAATTCCTATATTTGCAGCCATGGCAGGTGTGTCCTCTTTTTTCGTTTGTCTACCTATTTGAGCCTCATATTTCCATTTACATACGAGCCGGAACTTATAGCTCAATAACGAATAACTGGTATGATAATTACTCTTAATATTAAATGGCAGGATCGTAATCCCAATGCATGTTTAATGAAGCATTGAATGAGAAAAACAAAGGCCGACCCGTTGTGACCCGATCCTTAATAATTGTTCTCCTCTTTCATACACGTTGACGCTACGTGTGTTTACCTCTTTCTCTTTTTCGTTAACAAAAAAACACGCACCGTATAAAAGACATATGCCACTTTCATAGCTTGATCTTGCATAAATTATTGGGATATTATTCATTTTGTATGGACAGTGTCATATAAGCAATAGGCGATGATGACAATCTTCTACTATTGTGTTTTTTTAACCGTGGTTCACAGACATCTGTCTTGGCGAGGCAACCACAGGCAGACTGTGATTGCAGCCACAGATGGTGTATCGTGTAATTCCCACACCAGTAGATCTGAGCCTCATACACTGTCCCGATTCACCCATTAATAAAAGTTATATATGCCCGGTTTGTTTGGGGATATGTGTGACATGATTATTGTAAGTCCCTGGTATAAAGAAAAAGACGCCTGCTTCTAGACAATTAAGTTGAAAATGTTGGAATACGCACTTCTTTTCGTTACTCATACCATCGGTAAAAATTCCATATGGAATGGTTCGTAACACCACAGGTAAAAAGTTGTGTTTTTCCAAACATACATTACTGTCCGAAAGTTGTTACTGTGTCATTTTGAGCTTTGTTACACTTCATGTACGCAGCTGATGGCAATCAGGTTACCGCTAATGCCGTACAAGAGTATACAATCCCTCCTGGGGAAGGTATTGAAGGTCACGAAGCACCAGCCTCAGATATTTAAACTGTCGACATCAGCAGAAATGTGATTGAGGATCTTGCCAATTGGAAGCCATGACACGGTGAATAGAACCAGAGTGCCTGTTTCCAGAATCTTTGATCGTTTGAGGAACATCCCTTGGAACAGTGTCGAATCAAACTACATGACCCACACAGGTACGTATTTTTACTAAATTGCAATTCATTCACTAAAAAGATATTAGACATATTCCAAATCCGGTCAAATTAGTCGTATATAAACCGTTCAAACACACCGTCGAGTGATTTTTTATGAATGCGTTTTAGTTTTCATTTCATTTTTTTCAGGTTGCTCGGTTTGTGGTGCTTCCTTTCGCGCACAGGTATCTTCCTAGATTTAATCAAAGGAAGTCATTGATCTTTTAATAGGTGTGCTTTCCTGTTCGGATAATAAGTAAAAAAGACACAATTGATAGGAAAATGGATGGGTTTACAAAGAACACAAATTTTCGGCTATTGGCTTTGAAAGCCACTTTAGACCAGGAACATCTTAGTTGAGATCTTGCCATTAGTATAAACATTGGTTTCGAAAGTTGAATGTGAAAATATAAAATAGTTTGGGTTTTGAATACATAGAGGAGAAAATGATAAGATCACAAGTGTTTTGAATTTAGCACTTTTTACATACACTTTATTTATGAGTAATATGCTTCCATATGAGCATAAAGATTAATACATTTTATAGCTTCCAAAGATGTAACTTATGTTTGTTACTTCCCAAGAGTACCATCTTTTACGGTTGAAAGTTGTTACTTCCTAAAGTATTCCCAATGCTTTGATACTCTCTGATTTGATCAGCTATCTGACGATACAGGATGGAGATCTGGAAACTATTTCACTTGGGATATTGTACACATCTTTCATGGTTTCTTCGTTGTTTGCTTCCTCAGTGGTTACAAAGCTTGGATCAAAGAATGCTCTGCTGCTTGGTACTACAGGTTATTGGACGTACATAGCTGCAAATTTGATACCGTCATGCTAAATAATATACTACTTTAAAAAAATATGCTACAGAGTATTCGTGATTATTAAATGGCGGGAGAATAAGAAAGTCCGCTCTTTTTGTATTACAAGTAAATTTCTTTTATCAATTTGGAATTTTAATGTGGAGTCAGCAGTTGCAAATGTGTCGACGAATTCCTCCATTTGTCACACGTCGTTGTGGATTAGCAATTAGCCATACAGCTCAAAGAGGCGATGGGTGTTCAATTTGTATTTTGTAAATGGTGTATACATTGTGCATGAAGGAGAGAAAATATGTTTACTGTATCTTTATAAGTTGAATGTCACTTACGCGAGTACCACATATAAATTACTGATTTACTTACTAACTTTTGCAGGTTACCTTCCTGATTTGCTTATTATGTTTGCAGCTAAGGGTTTCGATAGTCGTTTGCAGCTAAATGTTCGCGAACTTGACTTTAGAGGTACATTACTAGATTTCATTCACAGGTTAATTGTTATACTGGATATGTGACCTATTCAATATATGTATATGTGACCTATTCGTTACTTGATTACGTTCCTAATAGTAGTAGCACAAATTGTTGGAGAGGTACATATATGTATATGCAACCTGTTCAAGTTAATTGTGGAAGAAAAAAGTCTTGGGTCTTTATGGCGTATGGGTGTACAGCATTAAGGGGGTGTTTGGTTTACCTATTGTAGTTGCCTTATTAACATATATATCATACGGAAACATAGAGCATTATATGAACACGTAAACTAAATCGTATTATTCTAGCATTTCGTTTCAGAAACCGAATTTGCGTATAGTGAAAATGTATATTATTGCACCACATTGATATGTATGTACACAACAGTATCCACAAAAAATTCTAATGTACATGTACATAGATTAGTCAATAGGGAGTGTTTGGATTAAGTGAATGCTTAGATTAGTCAATACTGATTTAGTCAGTGCTTATTAAGGGCTTATTATGACATAATAAAGTTACATTGAGGAAAAGTTTTAAAATAAGTCATAATAAAACAAGTTTATGAAACATTCAGGAAAAGTTTTAAACAACCATTGTTTTAAATGTTTTTAGTAGACTAATGGGGCTTTATGATTATGTTAGGTACTGTAGTTGAAGGATGACGTTAGTTCCAGCATAACGGTCTACACTTACTCCAAACGTCCTACTGTTACCTTTATCTTATGTCCACCAAGCAAAGGACTTTTCCCCTGAATGGTGAGGCTTTGTGACAACTTATACTTGGTTTCATGTCTACTGGCTTAGCTAGGAACAAGATGATGGCGTCTTTTTTAAAAACAGAGGATGGCTTCATAATTGGCTAACTAGCTGCTGTACATAGTTAAATGTACATGACAATGACAATTGGTTTATTTAAACATTTATTTATAGTTTGACAATACAAATACATGTATAAATTTCTATTACTTAATGAATGTTTCACAATTCAGTATCTTTGTTGGAACTGCATTCATCTTACATCGCTTTTCATAGAAAGGTTTGATAACATAAAAACCCGTGCTCCGCAGCGAAGCGCGGGTTAAAAACCTTGTTTTGATTAATTACTACAAAACAACTCAAGTAAAACAAAAACAAAAATGCATAACATTCCAATATAATAAGGAAAAAAAATCAAATTTAGCACGTTGTTTTGAATTGTACCTTATTAAATTAGAAAATAAAAATATGAGTTTATTGTATAAATGGTCCATGTGGTCTGTCGGGTTTAACAGAAATAGTCTCTATATTTTTTTTTTTCTGAATCCTCTCTTTATAGTTTTGACCCGTATCAAGTTTGATCCCTTAACCACAAACTCCATTAATTTGACCGTTAACTCGGTAATTTGACTGTCACATGTAAGGGTAGTTATGTCATTTCACTTGATTTTTTTCTTTAAAAATAAATAAAACACACATAAAACTCATTTTACCAACAACACACTTCAGGGCCCGCCCGTTTGGTTTGTAGACGGGTTTCGAATTAAGATTTGGATTTGAATTTAAATTTGGTTTAGAATTTGAATTTGAATTTGAGCTAGGAGAGAGAAAATAATATTTAAAAATATATTATTTATTAAAATATGAATTAAAGTTTATTTATATTAATAATAAAATGATAAAAAATAAAAAATGAGGTTGAAATTGTCTTTGGTCCCAATTTTGTCATAAAACCCCTCAAAACCCCCATCACCCTTATCTTTTACACAACCCCATAAATATAGATTAAGAATCCAAATCCTTTTTTCAAAAATACAACCAAACAACATTTTTTAACTTTTAAAAATTAATTCCAAGAAATACCTTTTAACCAAAAACGACCCATTTTGTAATACAAACCCATAAAACCACATCACCCTTTTCTTTGACCACTACTCATAAATATAGATTTAAAGAATACAAATCCTTTTTAAAAATACAAACAATACAATTTTTTAACTTTTAGAAAACTTAAAACCCAAAGAAACTTCAACCAACACGGACCGCCCCCTCGTTTTCTTTTCAACTCTCTCTCTCTCCAATTCATTAATCTCTCTTCAATATTTCCTAAACAACCACCACACACCACCATCTCCCATAACCACCAACCATACACCACCTAATAAAAAATACAAAATGGGTTTTGGGTTTTGTTTTGGGCATGGTTGACTTATATTTTGATGGTTTTTTTACTACGAATGTTGATTCAAGTGTAGTGATAGGTGAAGTTTTTGGTTACTTTTATCTCAAAGTGGCTCACTGGTTTGAGATGAAAGTGAAAAAGATGAAGAAAAATAAAGTTGTCTTTGGTGTTTTTGTATTTTTGGGTATAGAGTATTATTAAAATGGTGGCCGAAAAGAATTTTATTAAAGAAGTTGAATGATATTGAATATGAAGGTGTGCTTGATTTTTGTTGAAGAATACAAAAAGCAAGATTGGGTTTGTCAAAAAGCATGATGTTGAAGCTAATGAAAAAGAAATGCTTTTTCATACAGTATGTTTTATGTATATGTATTATTAATAATAATAATAATAATAATAATAATAAAAGTGATAATAATAATAAAAAAATAAAGGTATTTTTTTTTACCGTATTAAACATGCATTTTAATAGTCAACTCACAGAATTTGTGATCAATGGATCAAATCCGATACAAGTCAAAACTACTGAGAAAGAATCCGAAAAAAAAGTATAGGGATCATTTTCATTAAACCTGACAGATCACAAAGACCATTTATGCAATTAACTCTAAAAATATACACTAGACAAGTACGTTAATGACACAAAGATGAATTAGGTGGAGGTAGAAGTTAATATTTTATTTTTGGGTTAATGGCATATAATAGCAACGTACTTTCCCATTTGAGCCATTATCAGATATGAACTCCAAAAAGTATCACAATACCCATCGAACTTTATATGAACTGATCTGATATCAGCAACTTGACCATTTTTTCTTACAAAATTTACGCCATGTGACACATGTACATGTCATGTCACTTCTTTTAGAGCGTTAGGTTCCATGTCAGCCCCTAATACACACCGTTAGGTTGTCTTCCCTAATAAAAACATATATAACCCTAACACTAACGCATACAACCTAACGGTGTGTATTAGGGGCTGACATGGAACCTAACGCTCTAAAAGAAGGGATATGACATGTACATGTGTCTCATGACGTGAATTTTGTAAGAAAAATTGGTCAAGTTGCTGATATTGGATCAGTTCATATAAAGTTCGATGGGTATTGTGATACTTTTTGGAGTTCATATCTGATAATGGGTCAAATGAGAAAGTACGTTGCTATTATATGCCATTAACCCTTTTTTTTTAGACGAAGCTGAGAAAATATATGAAACTGTACCTCAACAAAGTGGATGATTTCCAAAAAGAAGACTTGGATTTACATCTTTTAACAACTAAAATACAATCCTTCTCGAAAAATGTTAAAAAGTAAATTATAATACTTTGGCATCGGACCCAACCTGAACAACATCAAACAAAAACAGACATCAAACGACAAATTACTATAAATAAACCGCTTGACGTGAAACTACACTTGAAAAGATTTCAGATCCACCTAAAACCATTAAAACCGACAAGTCTAATAGTCATGTCCCAATATTTTGACTGGAAAAAATTATCAGTTAAATTTATGTAACAGTCATACATGTTTGGTTAGAATAAATCTGTATAATAAAATAAAAAGCTGTAAGAAAGGGTAGGATAAAATGTAGTTGAAAATTAGGGTGGAATCATCTGAAAGCCGGAGTACGAGCTCGAGCTCTACGGTACGAGTTCGAAACATTTTACTCGCCTCGTCGGAAGTTTAGACTTCGAGTTTGAGCTCCAAAGCTCTAAGCTCGACTCGAACTCGATTATTTTCATATTTAGGGATCGAACTCGATGAATACTCGGCATATTAAGCTCGGCTTGACTCGATTTGTATGAAAATTAAGTAAATATACTTATATGAAAAGGTAAAAGTGTAATTTAATCGAAGCTCGATAAGGTTCACGAGCTTCACGATCCAATTATTTTGGAGCTCGAACTCGACTCGAAAATATACTTGAATAGCTCGAACTCGAGCTCGACTCCTTTAAGTCGAGTCGATTTCGAATACTTGCGAGTTGTCTCGTCTCGTTTACATCCTAGGTAAAACTAACCGTAAAAGTATCGACGCATGTAGCAACGAATAAAAGTGAGTTAGTGAGATTTTACCTTTGAGTAAGACGATTTTTAATTTTATGTTTTAGAGCGACCGACTTCTTTAAAAAAGTTGATTGACACTCTCTCTTTTTTTATTCGCACACACAATGTACAAACTGTCCAAGCAGCATCCAACAAATATATAACTGTTTATAGCGCCGAATGAAGTGTGCAAAAAAAGAAGTGTGCAAATCATTAGCCCATAAGGTCGAGATTGGGGACAATAGTGAGTAATCCATATATCAAGATTTATCAAGCATTGGGCTGTAAATTAAAGTGTAAAGGCAGTACGCTAGTACTCTAGAAACTCATAACAAGAATATGCAGACTAGTTCTCGCAAAGGTGTCTCATACCTTGGTTCATATAAATATGCAATTTACATAATAATAACATATAGGTTAGTTCTCGCAAAGGCTAAACAAGGAGAATCACTTCAGTAAAATCCAATCTCTCTTTCCTAAATAAAAAAAAATGAATTCACACACAAAAAACACCCAAAAAGAAGAATGAAAAGAAGTAAAAATCCCCTATAAACATCAAATTAATGTTTGTAGCTACTTTTTCATAGAAAAATGAAGCAATCCAAAGCTATATGAGGATTATCAAGATCCTCCATAGGAATCGGCCCTGTATAATTCACTTTAGACAACACTTCACCAACTTGAACATCTTGTACTAATTTTGAACCAACATCATACCCAAATCTCTCTTTGTTCTTCAAATAAACGGGTCTTTCTTTATTAATAACGTGACGGTTAGGACTTGGTGGTCGTGTACTCATCTTTACCATACGATTAGTCTCATTGCGCGTGTTTGTTGAGAACACCATTGGTTGTCTTTGATAGTTGCTGCTTGTATATCCATTGAATCTTCTACTAGGAGAAGGTGATCTCATGGTCATATTTCTCCCATTCCCAATAGCATTATTTAGCACTCTTTCTTTCTCAACTCGAAAGCTTTTTTGCCTTGTTAGAGTTGGAGAGCTTGCACGTGCGCGTTTTTGTGTGCTTCCAGGAGTAGCTTGCTTCACTTCTACAAATTTCTTGATGGGGTCTAAACCAATTATTTGTGGATTTTCAATAGCACAAGATTGTAAAAAGTCGTTTGAAAACGAGCGGTCTACTTTTGAAAATCCAACTGATGAAATAGAAGAGGCCGTTGACAATGAAGAAGAACCACAAGTACTACTTTGTGTAGAACATGTAAATGAAGCCGAGGTTATGGAAGGTGGAGACTGGATAGTTTTACGCTTTCGTGGTGGAGATGGTGGAGTAGATGGCGGCGATTGAGAGATTACAACCTTGTCTTCGACACTCGGGTTATGACATGATTTCCTCTTTGGTGTACATTTGCTAATGCAACAACCCATTTTCAGAAAACCTAGTTAAATTGTGATAATGCAAGTTATTGAAAGTATAAGTTTGTGTTTATAGTGGAAAAGGGGATTGAAAAAAGGTAAAGGTAACTTTTGCTTTTGTTGGTCGAATTTTGAATTTTGTTGCCGGGCATTTGTGAATTAAATCCCGTTGGCCAACGGTTGTTGTAAACAAAAATAAGAATGATGAATAGTTTGCCTTTTTCTTTCATTTGCTTTTAGTCCACTATCGTTTGCGCAAATGATACTACAGTACTTTTTTTTATATAAGACGTTAAGACTAAAAGTGCAGGACCCCAACGATTTCAAAACTACTCCGTGACCAACTTAGTGTAACAAGGAGACCGACAACACAAAAACATACCCCGCGAAAATACTATTTAAATATTGTTGATACAAAAGTTAGGTCGGGTCTTGTTTGGTCCGAATAGGCTGTTATTCGGGTATGAAGTGTCATGTTCTTGTACCAAGTGAACTTGTTTGAAGGACCATGCACAATGAATTAAACACCGTTAACTTTATCGTGGGAGCGGATCCCACGATTAGACTCCGGCGTGAGAGTAAGTATATAACTTTGAGAGAATAATCGAGTGTAATTAGGGTTTGTAAGATACATGTATTGATAACAATTGTGTTCTTTTTATAGGCTGAATAATCTCTAGGGTTTCCATTACTTTCGGCCCAAGATACGGCCGATATCGTAGGGATTCAGAATTATCCTAACTGATTTAAATAAGTAAAGCATATCTCTTATTTGATTAGGTTATCCTTTCTTAAAGATAACTTGTGAAAATACTGCGGCCACGGACAGCGTGCTTAATGCCGCGACCCGTAGGTCAAGGAGGCCGTGACCGCGATGGTGCGTGGGCCGGAGGCCCTTTATTGGCTACTAAGCCCATAATAGTATGAGTGGGTCGGGCCGATCCATACTATACGTCATCATGTCCCCCCAGTCTAGGAGCCGTGGCCGTAGTCTGTACCGCGGTCATGGTTGCTAGACTATAAACACGAACCTTCCTGGAAATGCTCAATTTCCGAAATCGCATCCCAAGGCACGCAACACAATAAAAAGGGACCATTTATCAAGAAACGACGTAGACGGCTGAATGATGAGATGTGTGGGCCCATAACCGTTTCACCTACCCCTCAATCTTAACCATTCAAAAGATAAAGTGGAGGACGCGTGCCAAACATCCAATTAGGCACAACTGCCGAGGACATAATATAAATAGGGAAAACGATCACTGTGCATGTTTCCACAGTTTTCAAATCAAACTTCCATACACATACAGCCGCACACGTTACTAATTGCCACGGAATCTCACCACCACAGGTTAGTACGCCACTCCACTTTGTAAAACTAATAAAAAATGGCTGGGGATACAATACAACTAGATGACGTCGTATCAACCATCTTCGGAGAGTATCTTCTGGAGTTCACGGTATTCTAAAGGACTTGCACCTCGAGTTGCCTGGCCCAGAGGCTACCATTGTGGATTTTCTGGAGGGCAAAGTCGGTGTGTACACTAAATTCTTCGAATTCGCAAACTATCGCATCCCCCTTTCGCAATTCCTTTTTGACATCTTTAGATATTACCAAATTCACCTTTCACAACTCTCCGTAATAGGCGCGGCCAAAGTGGTCACTTTGAAATCACATGCCGTGTCCTGAACATAATCCTCACACTAAACTTATTCCGTGTGTTTTACATACCATCCTACAACTCGGGGTGGATGTCGTTTAGCAAGCGACCGGGGAAGAACACCCCGCAATGTTACACCAAACCCATTGACTCGTTGAAAAACTAGAATAATCGCTTCTTCTAGGTGGATGAGAAAGTATTTCAACTGTCGTGGCATGGCGCACCGGTGCCCCAAAAGATGAGATGCCCCTAGCA
This sequence comes from Tanacetum coccineum, assembly GCA_026074375.1. Taxonomy (NCBI): domain Eukaryota; kingdom Viridiplantae; phylum Streptophyta; class Magnoliopsida; order Asterales; family Asteraceae; genus Tanacetum; species Tanacetum coccineum. The sequence continues at coordinate 2,945 of BQNB010164910.1, read as the reverse complement.
GACTCCCATTCTCCGTTGGACGTAGCAACATTAAACACACGCCGCACCCCTATTCAAAAACAACATGAACTCCTATTATGCCTAGTTGGGCTAAGTCGGAAATACTTTCTTGGGGACGACGTGTATCCCACATTTTTCTTTGACGATGACCGGGGTGGGTGTTTATAAATTTGTTTACTTTTCTCGTATTTATGAATATTTACTAACAATCCTTTTTTGAATGCAGAGATGGACTTGTTCAATTTGATCAGTGCCCCGAATCCTGCAAAGGTGAAGATCGGGACCCGACCCCGTGCCGCCCATAAGGTGCAGCTATTGACTGCCATGGTCAATCGTGTCATACACATGGACACAACCGGGGCGTCGGGATCCTCTGGAACACCTTCCGCTGTGGAGAAATCACCACTGGATTTTGTCGACGAAGACCTTCCTCCGCCAAATACTGAGGGTGTCGGGACAGAGGAGCAGGTACATGATGAACTGTCGCGGGAAATCCCCCATGTAGGACATGCAACGACCGCAGAGGTCATGCTAGAAACAGGTATGGAGGAAGAGGTGGCCACCATGGGGCCTGGTATGTGCTTAATTACACATACTATTTATCCAATAAAACAGGCTTAAACGACCAAAAACATACCAAAAATACATTGTATTTGTGTGTTTTCACTTATATTGTGCAGGAAATGGATATTCAACAAAAAGACAAAAGACACAACAAAAAGGACAAAACCGAGCACAGAATTGGAAAGAGCGGAAAAAGTCAAAGTCAAACCGAAGCCGAAACCGAAGAAAACTTATCGGGCCAACTCGACCTATTTTATTGGGCCAAGTCGGCCCAATAAGCCATCAAGACTAGGCTTAAATAAGCCTTTACAAATTTTGGGCTTATAAAAAAATCTGCCAAAATACAATAAGGCCCAATAGCCTTTCCAGCCCATTACACCACAGCTTAACTGTTGTTAACTCACCATTCTACATCCATCCTAACCCTTCACACCGTTAGTCCTTAAGGACTAACCGTGTTAGTCCAAAAGGACTAACGGCGCAACATCATCACAACTCCAAGGACCAAAGATAAAAGAAAGAAGGGCGATGGTTGCAATACAAGCATAAGAGCTGAGGGGCCTAAGTTAACAAACCTCCAAACTTCAAAAGATAACATTTGGGCGCCAAATCAGAGTACTGTACGTCTCTTTCATCTTACACCCTGCAACAAACAAACAAAACTCAACCCCACAAAGACCCTTCACCCCAAAACGTCTATATCCCTTAACCCCACTTCACAAACCCCAATTTATACGCTCGCAATCCTCTACAACCTAATTTGTGGATAAAAGAAGACAAAAAATGGAGGGCTCAGATTACTTTGCTTGGGGACCAAGATAAATGGATGGCATGATGATGACTTTTGAAGACGACTCACACAACAAACACAAGTAGCACAACTCAAGACTTATGTTTCTTCTATAAATAGGCTAGATATCTTAGTTTAGAACTGATGTAACTGAGGAGTAGTGTAGTTTTACTTTTTAGTTTTTACTGCTTATCTTTAATTTATTGTACTTTACTTTTCAAAGCCTTGTAATCTTTTAAATTTTTAATGAAATTTCAGTTTTAAGGTTTTATGTTAATCTATTTAACTTTTATGCTTTTTATTGTTAAAATTGTTTTCAAATATATTTTTATAAGCTCTTAAAAGCTTTTTAAACCTGCAAAAATTTTCATAAGTTTATGTTGACAACTCTCTTTTTATATAAGGTGAATAAATAATTAATATATTATAAATATATTACTACTTATATAACCCAAAAATAATTCAAGTTTCCCTTGAAAAGTTTAAAAGAAAGACAATCAATAAAATCCGAGGAGTGTGATATTCCCGGGTCGTTTATCCCTAACGAGGCTGGACTTGAAAATCGGTACAGTCAAAAAGTTGGAATTTGAATGATATTAATGATTAAGAGGATTAGAAAGCTAAATTATCTACTAATATGCAAAACAGATTAAGAAAAACCTAAAAATTATGAAATAAAACAAAAAAAAACGAGAGCACGAGCCCAGAACAAAGGGTCAAAAACCTAAATTCTTAAAAATTAACCCTACAAAGATGTTTTTACTTCTAATCTACTCTATGTGACTAAAAATGAAGAATAAAAAAGATTAGACTAAAAACGAAGCTAAAACGAGCTTAAAAATGAGAAAACAACAAACGGGGGCGAAACCCGTTCTTTAAAAAGTAAAATTTTGCAAAAACGACCCTACGAAATATTTTCTATTTTTCCTAAGTGAAGACTGATAAAATAAAATTTTCTAAAAAAGAAAAATATTTTTTTGGTTTTTATTTAATTTATTATAATTAAAAAACAGTTTAAAAGAAAATAAATGATAAAAAATATCAAACGATTATAAAAAATTCTAAAAAATTTAGGAAAAATAAGTTAAACTATAAAGATCCTATGAAAAATCTAAAACTGGAAAAACAACTTATAAATAAGTTGTTATAAGCTTAAAAGTGGCTGTGGGCTTAAAGGCTAAAATGGGCTTATATATTTAATAAAGCAAACATCTACTGGATGAGCTATTGTAGCACAGCGGTAGAGGTGTTGTTATAAAAGTGTTGGTTGATGGGGTTGAGGTCCCGAGTTCGAGTCTTCCTCACTCGGGGTCTCCCCTAATCCCAACACTTTTATTTCTCATTTTTTTATAACTTTTTAAAAAAGCCAAAAATAAGCAACTTTAAAAAAGGAAAAAAAAAATTTGTAACCTACAAATAAGCACAAAATAAGCTAGAATAAAGGGACAGTTTTGCTTAATATTACAGGGTTAAACTGCATGCAAAACAGGCCCTATGGTCACTTTTGGCTTAAAAATAAGCACTCTAAAGGGACTCTTAGGCTTAGTGCTTGCTAGGGCTTATACAATAGCTTATGGCCTTTCTAAAAATA
>BQNB010164909.1:0-14283 GCA_026074375.1 Tanacetum coccineum | reverse complement strand
CAGACGCACCTATTTAGATGCGAGACAAACCAAACCGAACCCACCCCTGATGATTAATAACCCGAACAAACACACCTCTTTTTCATCCTTAATACCAACCGCACACTAACTGGTGAAAACCAAACGGACCCTAGCTGTTCACAAAACCCTACGCACCTATTTGTTGTTTTACAACCCAAAACGCACCCTTGTGGATGGTTTTTATTAACCCAACGCACCTCATGGTGGTGTTGTCCCACCAAAACGCACCCTTGGTGCGGGTATCAAAACAAAACGCACCGTTGTGGTGCAACATATAAACCAAACGCAGCCTTTTTGGTGGCTGAGGAACCAAACCGAACGCACCCTCGGTGCGGCTGCCGTCGGAGAAAGGAGGGGGAAGGGAAAAAAAGGCGAGTGGCGGCGAGTGAGTATGATGAATGGATAGATCGGGCGAAGAAAAATACTTTTGGAGTTGGCCGGAAAAGTCCGCCGAAATTTTTTTCCGGCGGCGGCTGGTGGCTGCCGGAATTCATGAGGGAGAGAGAGACTAGTGATGTGTGTGTGTTTATAAGAGATGGAAATGAAGAAAAAAAAATATATAAACTTTTTATATATATTAAAAGTTTTAAAGAAAGTGTCAAGTCCTTTATAGTGTAGGGTAAAAAGTGTAACTTTTTAATATACTTTTGATACAAAGCGGTTCGAGACTCGTTTGGGCGACTTAACTAATGATTCAACGCGCGAAACTTTTGCCGTTGTTTTCCAAATCATTTTTCTGATAAAAATGAGTATTTATTTGATATTATTTCATAAATATTTTCATAATATTTATAAAAATATTCGTTATTTATATAGTGAACTGGTTACGTCTCGTTCAGAATAAAAATGGATTTCAACTCGAATATTCGCGTTTTCAAAAACGCTTTTAATTAAAATGCTAAGTATTTTATTAAATATTTTTATTTAATAAAATGTGATAATTAAATATAATTTAATTATTTTTGTGTTTATAAATCTTGCAAGTGCATTTCAGTCACCTTCTGACTGTTTTCGGGTCTCGGTCAAAACTAAAAAGTTGTCAGGAATGTCGTTTTATATCAAATTGTTTTAGATTCCGAATAATGAAAACGTGATTTAGCGGCTCGTTTTTGATAAATCAACCTAGGAATAACTTATATCTCCTTTAAAAATTCTGAAAATTCTCGGATGTTACAATTAATTTTTATAACTAATAATCTATACGTGCCGTTTGGCATTCCCTTTGACCCTAAGTGGTTCTATAAGGATGGTGCTTACACGAAAAGTTGCGGAGGCTAAGGTACGTTTACATTATTTCATTCATCAAGAATAAAAGGTCTCCTAAAATGAATACGGCGTATCGACTTTTAATTAATACGCCGTATCAACAATTTTTAACTGGAGTTGACTAGTCAATCTTTTCAATCCAAAACGGTGTATTGGGTAAACACCAATACGGCGTATTCAGTTGGGAGTATAAAAACCCCTCTGATACGCCGGATCAGTTTTCACATACAAATATTTACACTCAAAACACTTTTTCACCGCGGGTAAATTAAATTTTTGTAAGGAGATCTCTTTGATTGTTTCGATTCTTGCACTGCTTAATCTTTCTCCTTTTCTCAAAGTAATCCAAATCCATTTTCCTTCTATTTCCTATTTCGATTCGTAATTAGGGTTAGGGTTGCTTTTCGAATTTAAGGGGTTTTAGGTGTTGTTATGATTTTCTGATGCATTTGGTCCCATAAGATTGTTGAGACTTGAACTTCGAATGAGTGGGAAAATGTTTTGGGTCAAATGGGTAAAAATGGGGAAACCCATTTGTTTTTAACTAATAGAACGATACGACGTATTCCATTAAGATGGATACGATGTATTAACACTTTTTACCCACTAAATTGATAACCCCAATACGACGTATTCATTAATTTGAATACAATGTATTGCGTTTTGAATTCTAAAATAAATAAATAAACCCTCTATACCTCATATCCATTTAACGAATACGGCGTATGGGTTTCTTAACTCTTGATTTGAAACCAAATTCTACGTCTTCGTTATACGCCGTATTGGAATTTTCCTATACGGTGTATTGGACCTTAAACTTTCAATACTCCGTATTGAATATTTTTGGCTACGGGTTATTCAAAAACCCCTATACGACATATTGATTATTCCCATACGCTGTATTAATCCTTCATCCAGTAAGTTTAAATTTTCATATCCTATGTATTAATAGCATTTAGACTTTGCAGATATGGCATCACTACCCCTAGAGATTAAAGTCACCTGTGGCTCAGATTCGAGGGGACAGGAGTACACTAATGAGATCATTCAGTATTTCAAGGATAGGTTGGGTAGGATATTCACCAGGGAGGTACACAAGTTACAGGTTTTAGACTTTGGGGCCTTGACTGAGGATATGGATCAGGCCATTACAGATAGGTTGAGGATGGATCACACCAGGGCTGGTGGTCAGGTGGTCTTTGCTAGCTATGCTTGGAGGGGGTTTTTTGAGATCCATAGACCGTTGGTTAGAGAGTTGATTTTAGAGTTCTTTAGTACGTATAGGTTTGCAAATAATGTATTAGATTTAGATTTTGCTGGTACCCTTCAGTTTTAGCTAAGGGGCATAAACACCAAATAAGTTAGAGGCAGTTTATACTGGCTCTTGGGTTACACACAGTTGAGGAGATTGATACTGATGGGTTTAGAGCATATTGGGATAAGAGTTCTAGAGTGATAGCCTCCAAGGCTGATTTAAAGGATTATTGGACTGGGATCTCTTCTTCGGGTGATTTTTTGACTATGGTCCCCTCTTACATTGCCATTAAAGAGCCGGTGAGGAGGCTTTGTCACCGTTTGATTATTTTCACCATAGCTGGGAGAGGCCAGGCACCTGAGAAGGTGACCACTACCGACCTTTACTACTTGAGGAGCATGGATGAGGGGACGATAAACGTCCTTTATTTGTTGGCCCAGTATTTGTTTAGCCACGCTGAGGGAAGGAAGCAAGGGGCAAGATGTTTAGGGGTCACTTTATTGCATGACTGGGTGTACACTTTGGAGTGATTATGGAGCAGAGCCTTTAGGCATTGACTATGGTGGTCCGCAGGCTGTTAATATGGATGATCTTATCAGGCTGAGGATATATAAGAGGTTGTTAGGGATTCCTACATGGGTAGCACTTGGACCAGAGAGGCAGCAGGATAAGGCTGCGGCTAAGGGCGCTCATATTGACCCCAAGGTTGCTCATGAGGGTGTTCAGGCTAATCCAACACCCGCACAGGCACCACCAGACGCTCCCGCTCCTAGGAGCGTCCCACAAAGGTTCCAGAGATTAGAGGAGGAGGTTCGTGGATTGCGTGATAGTATTAGAGAGCAGCATGTGGCGATGGAGAGGCTAAGTAGCGATTTTGTGGGCTTTTCTATTTTGATGATTACTCGGATGACTCAGCTCATGGATTAAAGTTGTTTGGGGTACATGAGGTTTGATGGGAGCATAGTTGGTGAGGGCCACGTAGCATACCAGAGACGTACCAGACAAAAGATAGGCGACACCAACACCTCAACACCTCTACAGACTCACCCACAGCCCGATCCTTGATCTCCCCAACCTTGATATTTTCGGTTCTACCATTTTGTAAACTTATTATCTATGGATATTTTATTTGTATTATGATGTATCTGTACTTAACAACCTATTATATTTTTTATGATGTATATATATGATATGATGGATTTAGTCTACTTTTTAAAGGTAGAATCTGATGTGCTGTCGTGTAGGTTGAATTATTGATTACCAAGTTTTAAATTTATATTTAGCCGACTTTACCTAAAACAACACTTTAACGGGCAGTATACCCGATCAAATGGAGTTTCGTGGTAAGTAGGGTGTCGAACACTAAGAGCGATGAAGTTAACCTTATATTCTATCAGTATTTTAGTTAATCTAATTAGACAAATTATTTCTAATTAATATTAAACCTATGCTAAACCTAGTTCTAATGATAAAGGGGGGTTTTCAGCCTTAGATACTGGCACAGGTTTTATAGTGACTAAAATCAATTTAATACACAATAATCACGCAAGAAGATAATCGAAAGATAAAAGAGCAGTACAAGCCAAATGATAGAAAATGTGTTAGCCATATTAAATCTGATTAAATGCTGGTTTGTTTGTTTAGTGCAATGAGTGCTTATCTCGAGGCGACATATCATTCTTAAGACTTAGGCAGGACATCATCCTAAGACCTAGACATGTTGAATCATGTGATAATTAAAGCGTCCGCATAAAGAATCCTTTTAGTTCAATTATAATTTATCTTAGGGATTAAAGCAATGCTGATCTTGTTAACCCCTAGCCCATTGGGACTTTACCCACTTACTGCTTGATGGTATTTTATATATTGGTAGTTCACTGTTCGAGTCTTTACCAATGATTAAGAACGTACTTGTTGATCCAAGGGTCACCTGCCAGGCCAACTAAGCTCACTAATCTAAAGGCAAAGATAGAACATTATTTATGATCCTATTGGTCCAGTTATATAAAACACGATATGGAGAGCTATCCCAGTATCTAGATCACTTATTGAGTATCACTAGACCCAATGAATGATAGATCGCATATCCAAGCACATAGACAAGTATTAGGTGATAAACATAATTAAACAATCAATGATAAATTAAGCAATCGATATTAAACAAACCAAACGTTAAATCTTTATTAAGATGGCTAATACCCAAGGGTATTAGCCCATAACCATTGTAATTATACAAGTGTGATCAATTAACCAAGGTAAACTAAACGTTTTACCGAACGATACCAAAAATTAAATGATTACAAGAGTATAGGAATTACACGGTGTCTTTTATGGAATCGTGATCGATGCTTGACCTTGGCTGCTCTTGTACAGGTAGCCAATACTCTGTATCCCAAACCCAAGGATACGCCGGATTGCATCATGTAAATACAAATGTTTTAAATTTTGCAGGAATTTAAATGCAAAAATTATAGACTGATAACGTCCAGACATATCCATATGCCGTATCCATAGAGGTTCGATACGCCGTATGGAATGTCTGGGAAGACAGACTCAGCAAACAATTAAAATATCACATACGACAAACAATTAAAAATAGCCAGGTTATCTCCCGGTAAGCACTTTTCTTTCAGCTAGTCTTTAAGTTAGACTTTTTCTTCTCCTATTCTTCTTTTGCCTTTGTTACGAGCCATCCCTCATAGATAATGCTAAAAAGTTCTTGATAAGCTTGACATACATCAATGTTGGCTCTTGAATGGTTGAAGTACTTATGTTCTTTAATGGCGACGTACTCATCATCAGCATTGAATGAGTATTTCATCATCTTGAATCTCCTAACTTGACAGATTGATGGATCATGAGTGGGTTTAGAAGATAATGTATGCTTGTTTCCTTCATGTTCTTTCTTATGCTCCTGACTTCCTTGAGTATCACCAGCGTTGTTTGTTCCATAAGTCCTACCAAATATACCGATGATATCAAGATAAGGGTCATAAATCTTTTTAGCTTTGGCGTTCGCAAATGGCCCTTGGCCGTGATTTTCCCAATGAGTGAATAGGGCGCATTCATGAGTATTTACTTTCCACCAACATTCTTCCAGTTTTACCAATACATCATGATCTAGTTCATGGAAGTTTTCAAAACTGTTTTTTAACCATGCGCAGAATTTCATCACTCTAGGAGTTGCATCCCCTATGATTCTTCAAATATGGCCTTATGCATCAAGGCTTCTTCTTTTAGCTTTCCATCAGCCAATACATCATACCACTTATGATCCTGGAAATAAGTCATGCATCCGACTCGAACCATTCCAGGTAGTTCTCTACCGTTACAAAACCCATCAATATTTAAACTATATGTGGGCCGTTTAGACTTCCTATTTTTGAAACGATATATGATCACATAGTTGATATGGTACCCCGTTATTTGTCCATGGTTTCTTAACATCCCCTGTCATGTTATTATTCAACTCGTATCCGTGCTCCTCGTAAGTCTTGATTTCTTGGATATCAAAAGTAAATAGATCTGTGTCAACCTTAAGGAGATAGTTGAGTTCAATGAATGCTTTGCATAAGGGTGTCTCGAAGTTAAATAAGTTGCCTTCGATCTTAAAGATGTCAGTAGTGTCATTGGGGTTATCATCTTCATCAGCTTCCATCTCTTTATTGTTATCAGAAAGTTGGTAGAATTTTTGAACAAACTTTTCTACCAAATCTTCCCAAGTAGTAACTGAGCCAATACAATCCTTTTTAAACCATTCACTTGCGGCCCTAACGAGTGAGATAGGGAAGACGTTAAGCCTAAATCGATCCTGACTTAGCCCTTTTATTTTGAGTGGCCCAACTACTTCGAGAAAATTATCAATGTGTTTGATTGGTGGTTTTCACACTATAAATATATATAATATATAATAAAATATAAAATATATATATAAGTCTAAAAATCAACAAGATCAATGATACCGAGAAGTAGTATAGAGTGTTCCCGGGTCGTTTATCCCCAACGAGGCTGTACTGGAAAATCGATACAATCGAAGATTTGAGTTTGAAGGAAGGAATTGATTTGAGAAGGTGGAAAAGTCAAATTAGATGATAACGAACAAAAACGTTTAAGAAAAACCTAGAAATTACGAAATTAAACTAGAAAACGAGAGCCCGAATCCCGAACAAAGGGGGAAAAACCTAAAATCTTTAAAAATAACCCTACGAAGAAATTTTTACTTCTAAACTACTCTAGGGACTAAATAACGAAGAATAAAAAAGACTAGACCGAAAACGGAGTTCGTTTGACCCAAAAACGAGTCAAAACAAAATCCCGCACCCGGACCGTCCTTTAAAAAACAAAAAGTTGTAAAAATGACCCTACGAAAATTTTTATATTTTTCCTACAAACTAGATGACAAAAGAAAATTTTCTAAAAAAGCAAAATATTTTTTTGATAATTTTTGTATTTTTTATGAATTAAATAAACTTTTAACTAAATTAAATTATAAAAAATATTAAACTATTTTGAAAAATTCTGAAAAATTTTCTAAAAAATACTTTACACCTTGACAGTCCTACGAAAAATAAGAAACACCAAACAGCTTAAGTAATAAGCCCGAAAATAAGCTATTTCAGCTTATTAGGCTTAAAAGCCAAAACCACTATAAGTATTATAGCCCTTGAGTCTTTAACGAAAAAGACCCAAGGGCGCAGTGGTAGAGTGTGTGTGTAAAAGGGGGACTGTATCGCTTGGTCCCGGGTTCGAGTCTTGCTCACCCGGGCCAAGTGTCTTTCCCCTTTTTTTTTTTGAAAACTCAAAGAAGCAAAGTTGTTAAGCTCGTGGGGCTTAACAACTTTGTCTTCTACAACTTTTTGAGATAAGCCCTAAATAAGCTTAAAAATAAGCTTAAACTTGACAGTTTAGCTTATAAAGGCTTAAAAGCAAAAATGCTTAAGTCATTGTGGACATTTGGTCGAAATAAGCTGAGACAAAGGGTTAAATAAGCTAAAGTGAGCTAAACTAATCTAAATAAGCTTAAAAAAGGCTAAATGCTTAAACCTAATAAGCTGTTGAAACAGCTTATGATGACAGAATGCTAACAAACTTACAAGGCAAAAAGGCAATAAGCTACTTAGACAAATAAGCTAGGAAAAAGGCTAAGCAATCTTAACAACTAACTAACTAATCTAAATAAGCTGTTAGAACACAAAGGAGCTTATTTCATAAGCTAAATAAGCAAAAATGGAAATTAAGCAATCCCTATACCTAAATCATGCAAAAACAGTCAAAAGCTAAGTTTGGGCTTAAAAATAAGCCATCAAACAAGCTCATTAAAGTCTGAAACTTAGAGGGCTTATTTAAGAGCTTATGAACTCTTAAAATAAGCCAAAAACTTGGGCTTAAGAACACAAAGAGTCAAAGAAAAAGGGGCTTAAAATCTCCCCTTTGCACCAGGGGAGATTTTAGCTAAACTGAAGTAGCTTATTTGACAGCTTATTAAAAGCTGTCAAATAAGCTCTAAACAATAAAATAAGCTTAAACAGATGGAGTATTCCACCAAATGGGCTTGTGCACCAATTTTCAGCCTTTAAAAACCATTTTAGCTTGCTTATTTTTGAGGGTGAAAAAGGGCTTTTGGATTTTTAAAAACTGTTGCACTAAAAACACTTGGCTGTTTGGACTTAAAAGTCAAAAGAACAAGAGGTTTAGACAGCTTGAAATAAACACAAAGATACACTCTTTTTGAACCTCAAACTCAAAATTCAAGTACTTATAGATATAAGCACTTGTGGCTTTTTTAAAAGTCACAGCTTACCAAGAATAGCTTATAAAAACTTTGAAAAACAATTTTGAAACTAGAAGACTTTTAAAAATAGCTTAAATGAGCTTAACAACCTATGCTAAAACTAACTAAATGAACCCAACCCATGCCAAAACCATTTTGACCCGTTTTTAAGGTTATCCCAAACACCCCTTTACTTTAAAGCTGTCAAACCAAAGTGACCTTAAAATCTATTTTAACACTAAAATTTTTAAAACCTTTTATCTACTCTTACTAATATTACACTAATTAAGCTATTTTGACCCTAAAACTTGCAGCTTATTAATGGAAATAAGCCACTTTCTCTCCTAGCCCTTTTCACTAATATTGACAGTTTTAAAAGATAAACTAAGATTATACAAAATTTATTCAATGAAAACTTAAAACAGATAAATAACAAGTCTAAACAACATGTTTGCAAAGAATTGACAGGAAATGAGAGTAAATAAGCATTGTAAAGCTAAAATTAAGCTAAAATGAGGCTTGAGAAAATTAAACTGAGAAATTTGTTGTCCAGAACCAAAGCACTCTACTCTGACGTGAGTGGGCTTAAACACAATCTTAATGGACCTTGCCTCTAAACCTGAGTTAAAGCTCAATAGCGCTTTTGTTAGCTTATTACTCCTTAAGCTTCCAATTTTGAAATCAAAAGAGCAATTATGAACTAAAATGAATTGAAAACAGTATTTAATGGCTTTTAACAAGTTTTAAACTGAGTTTGAGCTTATTAACAAGAATAAGCTCAAAAGAGCTTATTGAGAGCTTATTGAGTAAAAATAGCTTAAATTTTCATTAAAACTGAGAATTACAAGTGCATAAAAGAAATTAACTTAAACACTTAAACTACTTTTAAGATTACACTAAAACGACATACATAAAAACTAACTTAACAGCCACAATGGCTTTACACTTGCTTTTATAGGGAAGTTCGACTTGGTTCTTGTGTCTTCTCTTTCTTGTCTTGTGCTTTCTTGTAGACACACAAACACAGGTGTGTTTGTTTTGTGAGAGTGTTCACAGCTTCTAATCTTAGCCCTTCAATCTTCAAAAATCAATCTTGGTATGATTTTTGGCTACGTTTCTTATGAATGTGCCAACTTGGCAAACTTTATTGGGTGTGGTGGTAGTGGAGGAGGGGAGGAGGGTTTGTCCATGGGAGAATTGAGGTTACAGGGTAAAGGGTTTGAGGTGAACCCGTGATTATGTTTGGGGGGAAAAAAGAAGCGGGAAAAGATGTTATGAAAAAGAGAGTGACAGGCGTGGGTTTGGGAATTTGGCAAAGTTGGTCCCTCATGGTTATTTGTTTCATTGCACCCATCGTCCTTGTGGTTATATAACTTTGGGGACTTGGCAAAACAAGTCCCCAAGAGTTATAAGACAAGTTGCACCACAAGTCCTTGGTGTATACAAGTTAGGGACTTTGGCAGTTTTAGCCCTTGTGGTGTAACTTTGCTCAAATGGCAGTTTAGCCCTTCTTTTCTTTTCTCCTCTTTTCTCTTATAAATATAAGTTTAGGGGTTTGGCAATTTTAACCCTTAAACTTATATTTCTTGATGTGTTGACTTTTTGGCTTCGGAGTTGACTTGGGTTGACTTTGGCTTTGACCAGTTGACTTTTTTTGTTGACTTTTTGACTTGATTGACTTTCCGGCTTCGATTTGGCTTTGTCTTTCACAATCTTTTCCATTCCGAGTCCGGTTTTGTCGTTTTGGCTTTGTTTTTCGTCCTTTTCTTAGTTATCCGTTCCTGCACAACACAATTAGCAAAACAATCGTATATTTGGCATTTTAAGTCCGTTTTTGGTTATTTTAGCTCGTTTTTAAAGGTAAAAGGTATGTGTAATTAAGCACATACCAGGAACCATGATAAACAAATTCAGGTTGGCGAACGTTACCAAAGATCATAGTCTTAGCATAGCAGTCAATGGTAGCTCGATGAGAAGCCAACCAATCCATGCCAAGAATCACATCAAAGTCGAGCATATGGATAGGAAGTAAATTCGCAGGACGAATGCGATCATCAAAACTTTGAGGGCAGTTAACATATTCAAGGTCAATAAGCATATGGTTTTTCATTGGGGTTGAAATGATTACACGTTCAATTAATGGTGTAGGAGTCATCAATTAAACGATCGAGAAAACGATTAGCAAACGAAAACAAGATAGGTTACGGAAGAGAGTTACGCAGAAGGAACCTAATGTCTACGGTTGGGCAGTCAAGCTCCAGCTCCGTTTTATTAAAACCAAAAGTGCACAAATCGGAGGGTCTAGAGCCAAAAAGAAGAGAGGGATATATGAAGTATAAATCTCATTTAGGACAACAATTCTAAAATTAACCACTTGATTGAACACCACAAAAGTTCACTAAAGTTGTTACAAATGTAGTCCCTACGGGGGGCATTTTTATCTGTGGTAGATCTTTGCCAGAACATCTTAAGTGGTACTCAAAGTATTTCACAGTAAGATGGGGGAAGAAAATGGGAAAATCCTGCTTGAGCCAAACATCAAAAACTAGCTCTTGGTAGGTGACTTACAAAGAATTCTATACGAATCAAGGCTTCGTGATAAACTGGATAAATCATGGATTGGGGGTTTCTAGTAAATTGGAAAAAAATTGCGGGGTGACTACCTAAAATTATAGAAAAGGGTAGTAAAAAAAAACTATCTGATTCAAAAACTCTTTTACGGGTGTTGTTTTGCTTTGAGACGTTTCCGGTAATGAGAACTTGGTCAAGCATGGTGGAAATGGTAATACATCTGTGTTAGATGATCCTAAAGCTTCTTGAGCTGGAATACCAGGGGTCAAGAGGGAGATCTTTGAAATCTAACATGTTCATAGTATAGGTATTTATACTATAAAACGGGGGGGGAAGGTGGGAAATCGGAGGATTAAATGCCAACCGAAAACTCAAGGATGAATGGGGGGGGGGAACAAAAGCTAATTCATCTTTTTTTATTGCTAAACTGTCTTAATTTTTGGGGGTTTTAGAAGACGGTGGTTTTGCAGCTTCGGTCCCATCTTCAGGCGGGGAAATCGTGAATTCATAAACCACCATGCTCTTACTCAAAGCTTTCAAAAGTCAAATCGTTGTTCAAATTTCAGATTAGTTGATTCTAATCTTCCCCTACATCACAAAGTTCGCCTCAAAGTCAAATAAAGAAATCTTCTATTGGGGGAGGGATTGTTTTAGAACTAATAAAATCACATATGTCAAACAATGAATGTACACAGTATGTGTCGCATGTTGGGGGTCAAGAGCCCCAACAAAAAATGGATCAGAGGGAAGGTCTAAATCAAGGATGGGATTTCAAGTCAAGGAGGATGATGGCGGGGAGATAACGGATCTCTCAAATAACTCCAAAGTACAAAAATGATAAAGGCTTCAGGATCAAAGGGATCACCAACCAGCTGAATTGGATCAAAAAGCCATTTTACAAACAAGTGGGAACAAGGGGGGGACCCATTAACAAGGGGCAAGAGGTCAATAATTAAACGTCAAAAGTTCATCTTCTTTCAAACGGTCATCGGGTGGTTAACGGAGGGAGGTTGAAGAAAGGAGGTGGAACCTCAACAAGAAGTTTGAAGAAAGAGACCTCAACATTGGGGGAGATTGTTAGCCTTAATTATATTAAGTCAAACAAGAATGTTATCGGTCTTAGAAAGTCAAACTAGGTCTTGTATTGTAATAGGCTAGTCGGGTTCAACGGGCTTGGATTGTAATCTAATATTGTCCATGTTTCGGGCTCAAAGCCCAAGTTAAACCAAGCCCGGCCCGTTTAGAAAGCCCAAGTGCCAAGCTAGCTAGGCATGGGTATAAATAACCCTTCACCACACTTGGTGAAGGGTGTTGGTTGCACTTTCCCATAACTTGTAACTTCCCATTTTCTCTCTAATCTAATATTCTCTTTGTTTCTCTCTCTACTTTCTCTCTCTAAGATTTCTTATTTTCAAGCATCTTGGTATAGAACATGGTTGTGTAATGGATTAAATTCATGGGATAACACCTACTTCTCAAAAGAATTATGTGGTGCACAAAAGGGATCCTCTTCACCTCAATATCCCTTATCCTTCAAGAATGCACCAAGAAAAACAGCAAGAGAAAGATGAAGTCCAAATTCATAAATTTTGGCAAATGTTCAAACAACTTCACGTCAATATATTTCTTGCCGATGCTTTGATTCTTATTCTGAAATACCAAAAGATGCTTAAAAGTCTCCTTTCCAATAAGGAGAAACTTTTAGAGCTGGCAAATCAGCGGTTATCCTTAAGAAGTTACCCGAGAAACTTGGAGACCATGGAAAATTTCTCATTCCGTGTGGTTTTAGTGAGCTCAAGTGCAAATCCCTAGCCGATCTAGGTGCTAGCATCAACTGATGCCACTCTCGGTTTGGAAAAAGTTAGGTTTACCCGAGCTTGTTTCTACCCGCATGACCCTTGAACTAGCTAACCGGGCAATTTGTACACCGGCTGTAATTGCAAGAGATGTCTTTGTTCCGGTTGGAAAGTTCACATTCCCTACTGATTTTGTCATCATTGATTATGAAAGCGATCCTCGAGTCCCCCTCATCTTGGGAAGACCTTTCTTACGGACCGCTCGTGCTTTGATTGACGTTCACGGAGAGGAAATGATTCTCCGTGACGGTGACGAAAGATTAATCTTGAATATGAGACATGACACTTCAAGCTATTCTAACAAGCCTAAAAAAGAATCAATCAACATGATTGACATCTACCATGTCTCTCATGAAGATTATCTTGAGGACTTGTTTGCAAATGAAAAGATAACAAGTCATCTGAGTGGCAATCCCACTCCAATTTCGGACCCTATTGTGTCTTCTTCTCCCACACTTACTTCCCTAGAAGAAAGTGATTTAATTTGGGAAGAATTCAAAGCTTATCTCGCAAGTGATTTATTTCCACCGAGGAATGATGATACCGACTTTGACCCAGAGGGAGATCTTCATTTAATTGAGGAATTATAAAATAATGATCCTTCATCTCCTCTCCCTCTTTCTCATAATCCATTAAGTGGCAGTACCACTTCTTCTTCTCCTGACCATATGCTCGAGGAGTTCGCTGATGAACTCGCTCTTATTACATTTCCACCTGGAAATGATGATCTTCCTTTTGATATCGAATCCAATCTTTGCTTAACCACGATCCTACCAAGGAAATGGATTCTATTCTCGAGGATTCGGTTGATGAGGGTAATCTTGCAGATCCTAATAACGATCTTGTTGATACCATTCCCGAGATGTTCACCGATGAACATACTCTTGATTTTTCATCTCCACCAAAATTTGATGATGCCAATGATGATCTTTTTGATCTCAAAACCGATAATGATAAATGTGGAAAAATATTATATGATGATCCATTTGACTCCAAGGAAAATAAAATCAAAGATTTTAAACTCTTGATTGATGAACTTGATTCCCCTGGATCAAGTATTTTCCTTCCTCAATTCCTCGAGTGTGACTCGGTTTTCTATGAGGATTTTTCCGAGGTTGATACTTTGAATTCAACCGATAACGAGGACAAAGTATTTAATCCAGGTATACTCATTCATGAGAACCATTTTGAAGTCACCAACTATGCAAAGAATGTAAAGAAGACCACTAATGCTTCTTTAATTCTTAAGGATTTTAATCCTCCTCTTTATGAACTTCCTTTCCACAAAGAAGTTCCCGGGTCCGAAACTCTACTCCCGTTTTCATCTGAAAATGAGGAAAAAGTTTTCAACCCTGGGATTCTCACTTCTAAAGGAGTTCATACTTCTCTTATCCCAGAATTATCTCATCGGGGCCCTAAAGCTTTCAAAGTCATTAAAATTTTTGAAAGCCCGATGGAGATTTTTCTTTGCTTTTATGGAAAGGACATCCGTATTTTGGATGTTCCGTGTCTCTATTTCTATCCCCCTTGACCAGCTCTAGTAT
>BQNB010164908.1:625-14283 GCA_026074375.1 Tanacetum coccineum | reverse complement strand
TGTTCGGTAAATACTACTTTGCATTTATTATCACATATTTAACCAATACTAAGCAAATTAAATTTTAAATTATCTACGTGCTTAACATTTTTAATAATCAGGGAGTCATGAGAAATCGTACCTTTGCCTACGATGTTGCCTCGTAAATTGCTTCTGAAAATTAAGTTTCCTCCGTTATACGCTTTGTATGTAGAAAACAATTTTCAGTTACCCGTCATATGCTTTGAGCATCCGCTATCTTTAATCTATTCGTCGGGCTCTAAGTTTACTCCTAAGCATATTTCATTTGATGCTTGAGCTACTAGACAAGTTTCGTCTTTAGCCTTTTCTTCATCATCTTCTCCACTATCACTTCATGCTCCTTCAATGAAAGCTTTTTTATTATTGCTTCTTGACGACTTTGGACATTCTCCGATGAAATGATTTGGATCTCCACATCTAAATTATTTTCTTTCACTTTTACCATCTTTGTCAGTTCTACATCTTTGAAATGACTTTCTTTCGTCTCGTGGTTGTCTTGCAAATCTTCCTCTTCTTTTGAAAATTTTCTTGAATTCTTTTACGGCCATGTCGTATTCTTCGTCTTCACTATCGGAATTCGAGCTATCTTCATCACTTGATTCCTTTTTGGCCTTCAAAGCAAGAGATCTATTTTATTCTTTTTTGCCTTTGACCATTTCGGAATCATTCTTAATTATTACTTCATAAACTTTCAACTTTCCAATAAGTTCATCAAGCGATTGAGATGTTAAATCCTTTGATTATTCAATAGCCGTAACCTTTGCGCGCCATTTAGTATGAAGTGCCCTAAGAAATTTCCTAACATAATTCTTTCTAGAAGAACCTTCATCAAGTGCTTTTAGACTAGTAATAACAATGTTAAATCTAGTAAAAGCATTATCTATAGATTCCTCTTTCGGAATCATAAATTGTTCATATTGTTGAACAATAAGATCTATTTTATTATCTTTGACTTGACTATTACCTTAGTGAGTGATTAATAAAGTATCCCAAATTTCTTTTGCGGTTTTACACATAAAAATTCTATCATATTCTTTACGTGGTAAAGCATTATAAATTACCATTTTAGCTTTATTATTTTTTGCAAGTTTCTTTTTAAGATCATCGTTTTGTTTATCAAATGGTACAATTCCATCCTTTTTAGTTTCAGGATTATTTTGAATAGAAGGGAAATCACCATAGGTAATAACATGCCAAAGATCTAAATCTTTTGATTTCACATAAGTTTCGAATCTATTTTTCCAATAAATAAATCCATCACTTTCAAATAGTGCTGGTATTTGCAAAGATTGCCCTTCTAAATATTTTTCCGATTCCATAGATCGATTCAAGTTTTAAAATACAGTTTATTTTAAAAATCTTGTTTGACGTGGCTCTGATACCAATTGTGGAAAACTAGAAGGGGGGTTGAATAGTTTACTGCTTTTTAAATTAATGTTATGTTTGTTTATACAAATTTAGATTCGACTTTGTGTGATCTCAATATGTGCGCAATATGAACAATACAAATATGTAAGTAAATGACAAGTAAATATGAAAGACAAGAGATAAGAGTTAGAAAGATCAAACCACAATACAAGGATTTATAGTGGTTCGGTAACAAAGCACCTCTTCGCCCTACTCCACTCCCTGAGCACCAAACTCGAGAGTTTTCTTCACTATGTCAATAAACTCCCTTTAGACGGAGAAAACCGTACACAACTTAGCTTACACCAATTTTCGACACTAAGCGAAATGTCGAGTTCTAATCCTAGCTAGAACCAATCTATCACAACTAAACACACCACTTCATGACAATACACAACTTGGCTTTACTACACAACTTCTCTCTACTTCACAACTTCACTTTGCTTCACAACTTCACTTCACCAAGACACTACTACGATCACACCAATCTATTACTACTTGCTAAGATCACCTCGATCTAACTATACTTACAATGATCACAACAATCTACTTATTGTACACTACTACGATACACACATTCACAATATATACAAATGATTTACAAGATATGATACAATTGCAACAAGGTTGCAAGGACACACACTAAGTGATAATACTTCTTCACTTGATGGTAAGAAGTATTCTTCTCTTGCATTTGAGGATCAAAGCTTGGATCATTTGGAAACAAGGCTTTATGATTAAATGATCAAAGAAAAGAAAAGAAAGTATAAACTGATTTAGAACAGAAAAAAAGTGTGTGCGAAAGGTGAAAAAAACAGTGGGGAATAGTCCAGTATTTATAGGCTAGCTGAGCTGGTTTTCTGTCTGGGCGGTCCCCTTAAATAGGGGTCGGTCCCCTTAATTATTAAAGGGACCACCCTTATAAATAAGGGGGCCGCCCAGGCCAGACGCTCCATTTTTTGTCTTTTCTGGGGGAGGTGTTTTCTGGAACATTTCTAGCCGTTTTAGGTATAAAATTTGAATTCAAAATATTTATTTTGAATAAAACATTTCTTTTAAATCCAAAAATGTTTTGTAAAATTTATAAAAAAGTTTGTGACATTTTTATAAAAAAAATGTGAGGTTGAATAAAAATTCCTTTGATCATAAAATGCATTAAGCATATGTTTATTCATACCATTAAGTGATTAAATTTTCAAAATGAAAATTTACTACTAATTACTTGTTTACAAATAATTTTTCATTAATCGGTTTTACATTTTGTGATTATCAAAACGTAAAGGGGTCGAAAAATATTAATAACGTTTTTAGGCATTATTTTTATCAACATAACTCATCCGCATAAAGCATCCTTTTAGTTTAATTATAATCTATCTTAGGGATTAAAGCAATGGTAATCTTGTTAAACCCTAGCCCATCGGGACTTTACCCACTTACTGCTTGACGGCATTTTATATACTGGTAGTCCACTGTCCGAGTCTTTACCAAAAGAAGAAGAACGCTATAAAAGGTCACCTGCTAGTATAACTTATTCCCTTAAGCAATTGGTAAAGATAGGACATTATTTGTGATCCTATTGGTCCAGATATATAAGATGCGATATGGAGAGCCATTCCAGTATCTAGGTCACTTGGTCAATATCACTAGACCCATTTGAATGATGGGTCACATACTCAAGCACATAAACAAGTATGAAATGATAAACATATTTAAACAGACAACGATAAATTAAGCAATCGAGATTAAACAAACCAAACATTGAATCTTCATTAAAATGGCTAATACCCAAGGGTATTAGCCCATAACCATTGTAATAATACAAAAATAATCAAACAACCAAGGTAAACTAACCGAGTTAAATGAATGATACCAACAATTGAATGATTACTAGAGTACAAGAATTACACGGCGTCTTCTATGGAATTATGTATCGATGCTTGACCTTGGCTGCTCTTCTTCTCTTCAGAAAATCAACCTTTGTGTTTTTGGTTTAGGGAATATGATTAAGCACACCAAAAATTTGTTTTTGACTCTTCTATTTATAGTCTTCGAAAATGAGTCAATACGCCGTATTGAATGAGGTCAATACAACGTATTTGCTGGAATTCCTTGGAGTACGCACCACGTTCATAATCAATCATATTAACTGTCGTCAATCACATTTACTGCAGGATCTTTGACTGTTGACCAGCTGGATACGGCGTATATAATCAGCAGGATACGTCGTATTGTATCTTGAACATATGTTTTTTCTTGTGAAGTCCAGGCGCAGATACACCGTATCTTCTTTGTTGGATATGGTGTATGTAGTCAGAATAAGCAATCTTCAAATATCTTCGTTTAAGCTCCAAAATATGCGTCTTTTTGCTTGTCTTCATAATGTACTCCATAATTACTGTAATTAACAACTTTGAGCAATTAAGTAACAATTCTTGCAATAATTATATAAAAATGAGTAATTTTCTTGGGATAAATGACGCTATAAAAGTAACGTCATTTGATGTCATCAACTGTCTTGTCAACTTCTCTATCGAGTATGTCTCCTTTATTGGCAGAAAATGAGCAGTTAGTGAGTCGCTTAACGATCACCAAAATCGTATCTTGACCAGTCGACATCTTTGGCAGTTTAGTCACGAAGTCCATGGTGATCTTTTCCCACTTCCATTGGGGAATCTTGGGTTGTACCAGCAAACCGGAAGGCTTCTGGTGTTCAGCTTTAACCTTTGCACAAGTCAAGCATTTGCTGACGTAGGTGGTAATTTATGCTTTCATATTGGGCCACCAATATAGCTTCTTAAGGTCATGGTACATCTTGTCAGACCTAGGTGGATAGAATACTTTGACTTATGCGACTCGTGCATAATCACAGCTCTTAAGTTGCCAAAATAGGGTATCCAACTCCTATTCTTCAAACACCATGTTCTACCAGCACGGGGTTCGAGTTTCTTAATCATACCATATAAGTCTTCAGTTTTGTAGTTCTCTTCCTTTCTTGTCTCAACTTGAGCATTTAAAATTTGCACGGGAATATTCAAACAAATATTCATTACTAAGGCTCGAACTCGTAGTGGCTTAATCCTTTCTTTTTGGCTTAATGCATCTGCCACTACGCTCACCTTTCCCGGGTGATAACAAATCTCATAATGGTAATCACTCAGCAGTTCCAACCATCAGCGTTGTCTCATGTTCAAATCTTTCTAATCAAGAATGTGTTGCAAGCTTTTATGATCAGTGAACACGACACACTTCATGTCATATAGATAGTGTCTCCACATCTTTAGAGCGAACACTAGTGCTCCAAGTTCTAAGTAATATGTAGTGTAATTCTTCTCATGAATTTTGAGTTGGCAAAATGCATAGGCTATGACCTTCTCCTTTTGCATCAAAACTGCGCCCAACCCTTTGTGCGAAGCATCACAATACACCACGAAGTTTTCACTTCCTTCGGGTAATTCCAAGATTGGCGCACTACACAACTTTTGCTTCAATAACTAAAATGTTACTTCCTCCTTTTCTCCCCATTCAAACTTCACACTTTTCTGAGTCAACTTGGTCATGGGTTTAGCGATCATTGAGAAACCCTCGATAAACCTTCGGTAATAACCGGCAAGACCTAAGAATTGGTGAATTCCTGTTGGAGTCTTAGGTGATTCCCAATCCTTAATCGACTCAATCTTAGCAGGATCAATGTGAATTCCTTCACTATCAATCACGTGACCGAGAAATTGTACCTTTGGAAGCCAAAAATCACACTTCAAAAACTTGGCGTACAACTCCTCCTTCTTATGCAATTCTAAAATTAACTTAAGGTGTTCTTCATGTTCTTCCTTTCTCTTAGAATAGATCAAAGTGTCATCAATGAAAACGATCATGAATTTATCCAAATATGGTTTGCACAGCCGATTCATCAGATCCATCAATACCGCCGGTGCGTTAGTTAATCCAAAAGGCATTACTTGGATCTCGTAGTGACCATAGCGAGTCCTAAACATCATCTTTGGAATGTCTTCCTCCCGAACTCTGAGTTAGTGATAACCATACCTCAAGTCGATCTTAGAGTAGACACTTGACCCTTGCAACTGATCAAACAAATCATTGATTCTCAAAAGTGGATATTGGTTCTTCACAGTAAGTTTGTTTAATTCCTGATAATCAATACACATTCTGAACGATCTGTCCTTCTTCTTGACAAATAAAACCAGAGCTCCCTAGGGTGAGGAACTTGGTCTTATAAAGCCTTTGTCAGCCAGTTCTTGCAATTGAGTAGACAACTCTTGCATCTCAGACGGTGCTAATCGATAAGGAGCTCATGCTACAGGTGTAGCACCGGGGACTAAGTCGATTTGAAATTCGACTTGTCGTGCTGGTGAAAGTCCTGGAAAGACCTCCAGAAAATCTTGGACAATCGGCACGTCTTCAAGTCGCTACTCCTCTGACTTATCTTCCGTCTTCTTTATTGAAACCTGTGCCAAAAACACATGTCACCCTTTCTGAATGTACTTTTGAGTCATGGTGTACGAGATGATGTTCAACCTCGAGTTACTCCCACCATTTCTTCCATCGCCTCGAATTGTTAATATCTCATTGCCGTAGGAAATACGAACAATCTTTTCGTCACAGACATCACGGCATGATACTTCGATAACCAATCCATCCCAATTATAACGTTGAAGCTACCAAGTTCTACGGGCATTAAGTCAATATTAAACGGGTGATCAAGAAAATTTAACGTACAACCCCTAATAATAGTGTCGGATCCAGCAATCCTTCCATCGGCAAACTCAACAGTATAACTAATGTCTAGCGCAGTAGGAGTGATATCAATTAAGGCACTAAACTTAGTCGACACAAAGCTTCTATCGGCGCCAGAGTCAAATAAGATATATGCATATCGATTATTAAGGAGAAACGTACCAGTAACAACATTGGAGTCTGGGTTGCCATCACCTCCTCCTAATGCATAAGCTCTCCCACGAGCATCATTGTTAGCAGCCTTGTCTACACGATTCTGATTCTTGAGTTTAAGACAATCACTTTTGTAGTGCCCCTGTCCACCACACCCAAAGTAGGTCACAGCCCTCTGATTCACCACTGGGGTTCTTTGAGCGGTTACAGCAACTGCAACCCTACAATCTCTAGCCATATGCCCAACCTTCTTGCAATTTGTGCACTTCACGGTACATCGCCCCTCATGATGTAGTCTACACTTGTTGCAGTAGGGTAAAGACCCAGCATACCCTTTCTTCTCACTGTTCCCAACCGTGTATGCCCTTGTCACATTCTGCCCACCAACATTTTGCCTCTTAAAGGGTGGTTGTTGCACACGGTTGTCTCTTGGATTGTTTTCAAACCTCCTCTTGTTTTCTGCATTCATAGCAGCATACCCTTTTAGTTTCTGATCCATCAAGTGGTTTGCAATTTGAATTGCATCTTGGAGTCTAGTGGGTCCAGCAGCAATCACGTTACCTTGGATATTATCCGGAAGACCTCCAATAAACTTCTCAATCTTGTCCTCCTCCTCAGGGACCATCTTGGTGCACAGCAAGACTAGCTCCTGGAATCTTTGGGTATAGGCATTCAGATCGTTTCCCTTCACAGCTAAATTCCATAACTCAGTCTCCATTTTCTGAATCTCATTCCTTGGACAGTATACTTTTGTCATCAACTTCATAAGCTCCTTCCATTTCATGGCATACGCAGCATTAGTGCCAATTGTCCTCTTGTGTGAGTTCCACCAAGTCAATGCACTGTTCTGTAGAGTGCATGAGGCATACTTCACTTGATTCTTCTGTGGACAATTGCTAATGTGGAACACAATCTCTATCTTTTTAAACCATCTAGTCAACCCAACAACTCCTTCACTCCCCTTGAAGTTAAGTGGCTGACATTTCACGAAATCTTGATAAGTACACTCGCGAGCAACGGGCACAGCACCTCTAGCATTCACATTGGGATTACCATCTCTGTTTCCTCCTCCTATACCATTCCCATTACCATTTCCATTACCGCCTCCATTTCCATTAACATGGTCATCCCCATTATCGTCCTCATGTTTATCCCCGCTCTCCATTATGGGTCCACGATTTCTGTTAGCCTTGTAAGCTTCCAAGGCTTCCGCCACAAGTTGCTCGATCATTTCTTCAATCGCAGCAGGTGTCATTCCAGAACGTGTAGTAGTAGGCATTTGTTCTACATCACAAAGATATAAAAACACGGTGAGATTTTAGGTGAGATGAAATCACCATAAACGTTAAGTAGAATTAATTAGGTAATATCACACGGAGATAAAGAATCATAATGAGTTCACGTTATGCCAAGACGAAGTAAATAGTAACACATTACGTAAAAGATAAACGGAGAATAATAATAGATAAATAGATTTCATAACTTAGATAATAGTTAGATACATCGATTTTCCCAAAAGACGATACAGATTCCTAATAATACTACTACTAGCTACTAGCTACTACACTGCCGATCAATACATAAGTCATGATGGAACAAGCCTAAGGGCGATAACCCAAACGCCTCATGGCGAAACTCTTGAGCCTCCTGAAATCAGCTAGGTCATAGTAGCGAGACACGCGAATCTGCCTCAACTCCTCCTTAGTAGACAACATATGACGTCGAAGACTGTCAATCCGCTCCCTCTCAACACACAACATCCCTCGTAGTCTCATGTTATCCCTCTCTAACACCCCAATCCTATCTAACATACCGGCTCTCTACTCACTAGCAGCCAACATCCTACGCCCATGCTCTCTTTGAGCACTCTCAATATCCGAAAACCTATCGACTCCAATCATAATGGTACTTCTATCCCCAGACTCGGCCTCCTCCTCGACCTCCTCCTCTCTCTCAATCCCAATACCAACCTCTAATGCCGCTGCAGTCTTAGAAGCCACAGTATCAGCAGCGATATCTGCCTGAACATCAGAATCAATGTCGGGCTCAGTGTATGCCTCATAACTCCCCTCTGTACTATCATCATAATCAGATGCGATAGCAAAACCTCTAATCCTCTTACGAGGTGGTAGCAAGTCGGCACGAATGGGAGACAAAGCTCCTGGTTTGGGTGTAGCTAACGGTACTAAAGCAGCAGGGGACCTACACCTCTTGCGAGATAGTCCCGCTGGAATAGTAGTTGATGCGTCAAAAGAAGAATCTGGTAGAGAATGACTTGATGAAGAATCTGATGAATACTCTGATGAAGAGTCATCTGATGAGAAATGGTTTGATGAATAATGATCTAGTGGACACCTCGATGCAAGACGGCCTGATGGTAACGCTCGAACTCTCTTCCTTGCTATCAACATCTTACGCACCCCCTTAGGCTGGGTACAATAGGGTCGACCAAGAGGAATCTCCTGACCTGGTAAGACCAAGATAGCAGGTCGACGTGGTACGCCAAGTGGTGCAGGTACTATCTGACGTGCTGCAGGTGGTGAATCGTGAGTAGGTGATGATGGTGGTGATGAACGTGCTGCTACTTTGCTCATCAACCGAGCAATAGTAACCTCATACGGGTCATGTGATGGTGGTCTCTCAGAAGAGTCATGGTAGCAGAATCTCTGGATGTCTTGGAGGAATCAGAAGAATGCAAACATGGAGAAGTAACTGGTGGGTTAAGGAATCCTTGTCATGCGTCCAGCGTCGACAAGAAGGTATAACGTGACTCAGTCAAGCTACCCCAGTAGCCCGTGAAACCAGGGTCGGCCCGAAATTTAGGATTGCCTGCGGCGCATATACCCCCCACAAACGAACCGGCCCACTCGTGGTACATATACGTATGTATCAATAAAAGGGACGTAACGAGATGAATATAAAAGAAGTTCATTAATACTGAAAATTATTATTGTCCTCCAAGCATATTTATATAGCGAGAGCATCTATTATTTAAATAGTGTTACATCGGATTAATATAGACACAATTAAGAAAACAAATAGCAAGCAATGATATAAGTATTACTATATAACAACTTGTAAAAATGGGAATCTTGATAAAGAAATTAAGAATAGCAAATAACATGTGTGTGTGTATTACTCTAACAGCAAGAACCATTCAACAAAAACTACAACTAAAATCATTTTTTTTATGTTTTTGACCATGTTGATTGATCTAAAAGTCACACAGGAGGTATATTGTGTTTTTCTCCCTCATTATAGTTAACATATTGAATCTGGGCTTAATATTAGGCTTTTAAAAAGCTTTATGTGATAATATACAAACATTGGGCTTCAAGATAAATGGTGCACTCCAGATATGGTTGCCTGTGTCACGCCCAGCCCTGTCCTGGCCCAAATCGGGCCTGCAGGTGAAGCGTCTCCTAGAGCCTCGACCTCGGGTGTAAAGGGTGGATCACAGGAATCTTAGCTAGGATTCTCAGCTGGATTAGTGCCAAACAATAATCCTGAGAAGGTGGTGATCCCACGGCTTCTCATACGAAAGTCCGAAGAAATCATAAAGAAATAAAATGGCCATAACCTGCTCAAGCAATAGTTTATATAATCTTTTTATTATCTAAATATCGTGTTGATGCAGGGCAATAATAAATGAATGGGACGCTAAGATATGGATATAGCCACATTGAGGCTAATTATGCAAAATAAGTAAGGCGATATGAAATTATTACTTACGTAATATAAAATTATAATTATCATATATGTAAGGCAAAGATGGGAACACGTAAGGGCACAAATAATTCATGTAAGGATCACATACTGGTTATAGACCAAACCTAATTATTCTACCTAGTTCTCTAAAACCTTGGCTTTTGATACCAATCTGTCACACCTCCAAATCGGGTCCTGAAGGAAAAGATAACCGGGGGCATGACTTGTCATGGATATCTCAATCACAAGGTACAAAGAACGACCTCTAAAGGGTAGGTTTTGAAAAATCACACTTGTTACATTGATAAAATAAATAGTCTTACAATCATCCCAGATGAAGTTTTAAAGTTTGCGGAAGCGAAATAAAAGTTTGCAAAATAATTAACAAGCATGATTAAATAGAAGTCTTGAAAATGGTAGTCATATAGCAATTAGACTTCAAGTAGCACCTTGAGCGAATATCCAACATAAGCACCTAAAAACATTGCTTAAAACGTCAACAAAAGTTGGTGAATTCATAGGTTTATACAGAAACGTAATAGTGTGGACCACAAGTTATAAAACGTATGTGACTATTATAACAAACACAATATCACATAAAAAGGGTGTTTACGCAGCTCTAATCTCATGATACCGAGGCTCAATAAGTATGTAGCATATAATCATGCCAAGTGAAACTTGCCCTAAAAGGTGTCCAACCAAAGACCACCAAACGAAATTCGACATGATATACGTCTGTTGGCCTGTACAGTCTGTCAAGTACCCAACCAGTCGAATCACCAAACCTGGACGGGGGTTATTAGCCCCAATAGATCTATTTATTCACTCGCGCTAACTCAACCAGTACGGTCGGTCAAGAAATTAACTATTCATGATAGTTCAGGCAATAGTGGTTTAAACGCAAACTTAGGCAACACGTAAACAGGTAAAAGTAACGTAAAACACTTGTGTCTAGTTTTTAAAAACAAGCAATATTCTCACCCCAAGTTATAAAACGTACGTAAAACGGTAAAGATGTGGGGATATGAACTCACCTTAACTGGTGAGGTAAAGTAGCATAAATGGAACGATCACGCGGTGTTGCACAATTGTGCCCGGTCACGACCTAATAATAAAGGTTTTGGTTCAAAATTAATACGGTGTGAAATTATGAAGATGCATACAAGTTTTCAAAAGTAGTTGTACTATTGTTACGAGAAGGATTTTAGTATCATTGGTTGTGTGGTGGTTGTAGTAGTTTGACTCGATAAAAAAATGTTTTACATTACTAGTATGTATACATATGTTATATATAAGAGAAATAAACAAGAGTAAATAAGTTTTGGCAGTTTACCTGATACCCCAAGTTAACTACCTAGGACATCTTTGATATAAGCGTCTACACGTTTTTAATAGAAGTTTTATATTTATAAAAGTTTATAAAAATATATTTATTGTCTTTTAGTCGAGTATTATAATAATAGGATAGAGATCCTCTAAAGTTCAAACGAACTTTACCAGTAAAGTTCCTTCACACTAATAAAGTAAACCAGGTTCCTCCGTAGACCCCACTGTTATGTTGTGAGAGAACTTTACCGGTAAAGTTCGTTTGAACTTTAAAGGATCTCTATACATAATAATAATATTTTATTATTTTGTCTTTTCGTCGTTATTAAAGAAAATACTTAGTAATTTATATGTGAGTAATAGTCTAGTTTATTTGTCAAGTTTAAGTATAAAAATCATTTATTAAATATAAATTAATATAATTTCGTCCTTTTGTCGAGTTTTAAGAAAATACGTTTTACCAAATATTTCTAAGTGTAAAGGTTTTTATAAAATTTCGGCATGACCCGTTCGTTTATTTTCGTTTCCCAAAGTCATAGACTTTACCCAAAAATACTTTCCAAATATATTTCACATTTTCCGCCAACGCCAACTCTCTGCGTTTAACCTACTTTCTATCCAATACTTGTTCCAACAATTTATTTACTACTTCAAGTCCATATTTAAAACTCAATATAAGTTTATTAGTAAGCCCGATAATATAGCCGAAATATTCATCAAGTTACATAAGTCGAAACGCTTAATAATAATAATAAGTTACGAAAGAAAATAAGTTGTGATATATATATAAGCTTATAAGTCGAGTTTATAAGTTCAAAATAATCCATAAGCTTGGCTTAATAATAAGCCGAAACTAAATGGCCCCTTAATTGACCTTTCGGCCCAATAAGCCCAAACGACGGTTCCAAAATAAAACAAGCCCGATAATAGTTCAATAAGCAAAAGAATAAGCAAATAAGAATTTAGCTTATCAAATACGCTATAAAATAAGCCACCAATAAGCCAAGTCGTGGGCTTTTGTGTCGGGCTTGGGGTTTGGGCCGAGGCCCACTAAACCGAATAAGCATATGTGGGTTTATTTATTAACCCCAAAAGGCTCAAATCCTTTTTAGTACTCAAATAAGCCACGAAAATAAGTAAGGAAAATAAGACGGAACTAGAATAAGCTAAAAGTTCAATCCTTTTTGGTTTTTTTTTGGACCGAGACTCGAATAAGCCCAAATAAGCTCACACGAGCTTATTTATAAGCCAAATAAGTAAATAAGCTCTTTAGTATATTGTTTCTTTATAAAAATACAACCATAACAACACAACTATACTTTCCCTTGATTTCTTTTTATAAATTTCGAAACATATATGGTCTCTTTTATGGTTTTCGTAAACTTTTAATCTTTGATTTTGCAAAACGGATTGTACAACTAGCATCTACACATGATAAGATTTATGGAAGTACAATTTTTTTTTTAGAAAAGATTAACTTACAAAAGAGATGGTTTAGGAGGTGATTTGAGACTAACGAACAACTCAAATGTTGTTTAAAATACCCAAAGTAACTACTAGAATTAAACCCGAATAATCTTTAGCTTCCAAAATCTTGATCAAAAATAAAATATGAATGTTTGTGTGTGTGTTTTGGTTCGGACGAGCACAAGAGAGGGAGAGAGAGAGGGGTATTTGTGTTTGTGTGTTTTTTA
Organism: Tanacetum coccineum; assembly: GCA_026074375.1. Lineage (NCBI taxonomy): Eukaryota > Viridiplantae > Streptophyta > Magnoliopsida > Asterales > Asteraceae > Tanacetum > Tanacetum coccineum. The sequence goes on along the minus strand of BQNB010164908.1, from coordinate 1,222 downwards.
GAGTGAGAAAATATGTGTGTGAGAATGAAATGCACCTAGTCCTTATACATGAACCAAGAATAGGATCCTATGTGCACAAAAATATCAAGGAGACATGCTAGCAAGTTTTTAGGAGATGTTTTGGTGGTGTGGGTTGGCGGACGACAAGAAGGACAAGGGGGGACGTTTTTGTTTTCAAATTTTTACCATGGGAAGATTTTAGTATTTACCTTAGCTACTTTTTATACAAGGCTAGGTTAAACGACGTATTTACAAAATAACGAAACGTTGTATATTTTTCTTTAACACGAAACGTAGAAATACTTCAAAGGTGCTTATGAAAAATAAAAACACGAATGACTACGAAGTCTAGGCTAATTAATAGATTGCAACGCGTTCAAACGACGTTTCTCAGTTACACGCGGGAGAACTTCCTGGTTAAATGTAAAATCAACACGAAATTAATAAAAGTCAAACTAAAGTACGAAAAGTCAACTGTTAGTACAAAATTCGTGTCGGGTTTGGCAAGGTGTTGAAGTCCTTTGTCGGGCCGGGACTCCAAACGACTTGAGTGTTTGATCTTGTACTAGAGCAAGAGAAGTGATATGATTTTCTGCA
>BQNB010164906.1:0-14283 GCA_026074375.1 Tanacetum coccineum | reverse complement strand
TTGATAGATTTAACCTCGTTCTCAGTGATCGACACCCTACTTACCACGAAACTACTACCGATCGGGTACACTGCCCGTTAAAGTGTTGTTTTTGGTTAAGTCGACAAATTATAAATTTAAAACTTGAATCAATAAAATATACACCACACAACGACACATCACAGACAAACTTGAAGTTCAAATCCCATTTGTTAAGCCAAGCAGCCCATGTAAATGTGCTTCAACAAAAATATTGATTTTAATTTAAATTTTTAATCAAGTTCATTTATAAAAGGTTTTAGGTTAAATATTAGATTAAAAATTATTTTAATTAAATATTAAATAACTGACACGAAATAAAAGCTCTTTAGCTGTTTATGCAAAACTATTTTTCTGCTTATTTTAAAAGAAAAGGCTAACAATGTTTAGATGAAAAATTTGATTTTCTGCTTAAAATAACAAATAAGCAGAATAAAAAAGCAATCACAAACACATTCTAATATTTCAAAAGCTTTAATTTTTTGCCTTATTTCAATAAGGGTTTATTTAAACACGTTATATCATAATAAGCTTGTATGAGCTCATAAGTTAAAAAATAAAGTTAATGAAATATAAGTCAAAATCAAATAAACTCACAAGCTAATATGTAACCTTAAATAGACACACCATTAATCCTTGTTTGGCTTAGATATGAGCGGTAAAACTAAAATATATGTGTCATTTATTTCAACATTTACTTTAGTCATCTTTAATAAATGTATGGCTAGTGACTTTGAAACACTTCTTATCCTTTTTATGAGAAAGTTAAGTATTACAATAAACATGTATGAACCTTGTCAAAATAATTTTTTGGGATGATTAGAGAAGAAGTCAATATATGACCACATCAATACCGGATCACTCTTCGTTTACTAGCAAAGGTTAATTCCTATGAGATACTATTGAAAATTGATAAGATAACTAACGTGTTAAATTCGGGTTAAACAGATTTTAGGTTGAGGTTGGTAAAATGAGTTGACTTACACACTTGTTTGGTATGAGGATAAGCGGGCTTATGGTTGGGTTAGGTTGGGTTGGGTTAGGTTATGTGTACGTAATTTGTGTTAATATGGCTAAACTGTATGGGTGAGCATGGGCGGTGTGGGGCGGGTTTATGCTAAAACCATAGACTGAATCGTATATTTCGGTTTTTAAAAACGATAAACCGTTTTCGATTCCGGGTTTTGACAAGGAATCACTTTGGTTTTGGTTTTTTCTTACTTCGCAATAAACACATTTTTATCTTATATAATGTTTACAAACAAGGATTCCAACCCGTACTTCATTGCGGGGTGTTGGATTTTTTGTTGTAGTCAGACATGTTGCTAAAAATAGCGGCAAACACTCTGCAGTGCCGAACACCCTGATCAGATGTTGATACCAATGTGATGGCACACGGTGCGAAACACACTACTGGCTGACTTCTACACTATCACAACTCACCAAACTGATAGAAACGTATTTATTTACATGACGATTACTAATAATCTATCTATTGGGTCGGGTTTACCCATAACAGTTTGTCTAAAACACTGCTCAAATGGGTTAAGGGTAATATTTGTATGGTTGAAACGTGTTGGATCACGTTACCCATAACATCTTTTTTAAAGCTTCGAATGAAACTTCATATTCAAAATGGTCCTGCTTAGATTTATCCACAAAGTGTTAACAACCATGCCATTCTTTTCTTTAGGGCGTGATCACCTAAAAATCCACGCGCACACACGCATTAAAAAGACTCATTCCAACACACATAAAAGTACACAACAATGATCATATAACAACCAAAGGATAGCAGAACTTACAGTTTATATCCCCAAATCCTGTAGGAATGTGTAATATGATTTGTGCAGGTAAGTTTCCTTCTTCAAATCAATGCCGTCTGATCTAGACAGTGTCTGCCTTCTATTTCTTTCCTAGAAAGATACCAGCGACCAACACTTCTGCCAACGATCTACAATAATAAATATCGACAATCACATCAATACAATAGATGTAACCTAAATAAGATAATAGCACATCAATGAAGCTTAAGGCCTTAAGTTGAACCTGGACAGAGCATGTTAAGAGAATATGAATAACTACACATTTACCTCAAGTGATCTGCTACATATAACTTTGTAATATAAAAAGTTGTAAATGGAACATGATATGATATGGATTAAGATGTACTTATTAATTCAACAACCTGGATTGTAGCTGGTGTTTTCTAGAAGTTTCAGGGTTGTTTGGATTTAGACTTTACATATGATGTTTTTGGTTTTGTACATAATAATTTTGTAACATTAGTCAACGAATGGGTGTGTCCATGGGTGTTATCAAATCAGAATTATTCACGTTTCATATTAAAAAAATGACCACAACCCGATCTGACACAGGTTATCGGGTTCTGTGAGTATCACTCCGGGTTATTTTGGGCGGCTCGAGTTCCTTGGCTTAATCTCCACTTAAAAATATTATGTGGTTTAAGTTTACTTATGGCTGTCAATAGCTTAAGCTTTACAAATGAAACAAAGAAAGATGGAAAAAGAATACATGTAGCAGTAGTCTAAACGAAACATCAGTAGCAATTATTCCTATGAAAAAAAGCATCAGTAGAACTTACATTATCAAACATTTTATGGGAAATAAAATGCATTAAAATTTTGCTTTGACCCATTTGATCCATTTTTAAGATAAATCTGCATGTTCTCGTTTCAGGCCTATCTAAGTCTTATCAAAATCACCTTATTCCAGTTAAGTATATAAAATAATTGTTTTGAACCAATATTTGCAGCTGAAAAATTAGGCTTTCCATACTTAAGTGCATATCTAGATTCCATTGGAACAAATTTTTTACATGGTGCTATTTTTGCTGCTAGTGGATGCACCATTCAACCACAGGACCTTTGACCCTATCACACCTCTCTGTAACATCTATTTTTAAAGCTTCAAGGTAGCTTTGTAAAGTACCTGATGATATATTCGTTCTCGGTTAACAGTTTCTAAATTTTTGTACATCTAAAATTTGTTGTCATTTCAGAATATCAATGTAACATCTGAACTGTTTACTTACATGTGCTCACGTGCAAGAACTTTAAACGATATTTTTGGAGTCCTACACTTACATTGTATGCTACGCTTTTTATGAATCTTTTTAGTAATTACCTTGCCATCTCATGTGCTTGTAACTATGAGTAAGACTAATTAACCGAACTTTTTAGGATCTAAACGCTTACATGTTCTATTTCACTGTCTTAGATATTCAAGGGGTGTTCGGATTAGCGTTCAAGACTTTTAATTTTAGTAGAAATGCCGATTCTTGCTTCCTGAAACGCATCAGCGCAACATTTCATATAATCTTTACTGAGACTGATACACTTCAAAAATAAGTATAATAAATGGTCGTTTGATGCTGGTTAAAATGACACATCCAAAGTGAGAGCAAAGTATGCACGAACAGTTTTGGAGGTCCTAAGCCAATCAAGGAAGCAAGTTAAAGGAAATGCACATCATCATGGTGCTTTAATAGTGCTTTTCTGTCGTTTTGTATGTTTTTATTTTCATACATGCGTTATAATATTAATTATACCTAGCAGTATTAAGTATAACTAACAGTAGTAACTCAGTAGTATTAAGTATAACCAGTAGTACTAATTATACTTAACAGCAGAAACTTTTAATGACATGAATAACAGTACTAATTCATACAAAAATCTACAAAAATATAAAGAGATAAAAGACTTTAAAGATTTATCATTCTAATACTAACAATCAAATATTGAAATCTACTTATATCAAAAGCTTTTGTAAGCAAATCTGCAACATTCTTGTCAGCATGGATTTTGACAATTTGAATCAATTTCTTTTCATTGCAATCTTTAATAAAATATTGTCTAATCTCTATATGCTTTGTTTTTGAATAAAAACATGATTTTTAATTATTCAAATAGTACTATTGTTAGCCTCAATTTATTGAGTCGAACAAGGAAGCTCGATCACTCTACGATGGAGCTTCGGTCTTTAATGAGTTAGTGTTGTAACAGAATAATATCGGGAATCGGGCTCGATAGATAATCTAATATTGTATATGTTTCGGGTTTAATCCCAAAGCAAAACCCGAGCCCGGGTCCTAGTTAAATATCCCGCTCACATTAAATGTGTAGGGATATATATATATATTTAGATATTTTCTAAAAATATCTAAATATATATAGATATTTTCTTATTAGAAAATATCTAGTTTTCATAATATCAAAATTTCTTTCTCTAGTTTTCTCTCAACTCTCTCTCATCTCTCTCTCTCTATTTTGGATTCTCTCTCTCTCTCTAGTTTCTTAGTTCGTGATTCGTGTTATGAAGTGAAGTGTTAAACCGGGTTCCTACAATTGGTATCAATCGCCTCGGGTGGATAGCGTGGTTTTTTTTGTTGTTGTAAGCTTATTAGATTCGGCAGTTGGGTTCCATTAGTGTGCTTGCAGTCTTGACTTCTGTAAACCCAAATTTCTTTAAAATTTCAACAACATATTTATCTTGACTAATAAATATTCCATCCTTCTTCTGTTGTACTTGTAATCCCAAGAAGAATGTAAGTTCTCCCAAAGAACTCATCTGAAATTTCTCATGCATCAACTTCTTAAATGCATTGTATAGTTCCTTCTTTGTTGAACCAAAGATGATATCATCCACATAAACTTAGACCAGCAAAATATCACCTTTGTGCCTTTTGATGAATAAGGTCTTGTCAATTTTCCCTCTTTGAAACCCATTGTCCAACATATATGTTGACAAGGTTTCATACCAAGCTCTAGGAGCTTGATGTAGTCTAACAGTGCTTTTTCAACCTTAGTTCTACCTAACAGTAAAGTCTAGAATACTTCAAATCCTAGTGGTTGACATACATACACCTCTTCTTCAATCTTCCCATAGAGAAAAGCACTTTTTACATCCATTTGATACATCATAAAATCTTTAAATGAAGCATAAGCTAAAAATAGCCTAATTAATTCAATTCTCTTAACAGGGGCAAAGACTTCATCATAGTCAATCTCTTCTTCTTATGTGTATCCTTGAGCAACCAATCTTGCTTTATTTCTTATCACAATTCCCCTTTCATCCTTTTTATTCCTAAAAACCCACTTAGTGCTTATAGCCCTTTTTTTATTTGGTAAATCCACTAAAGTCCAAACTTCTTATAACTTGAATTGTAGAAGCTCTTCCTACATAGCCTCTATCCAGCTTGGATCCTTCAGTGCATGAATTACCTATATGGGTACTTCCTATTATAAACAAAACAAGCAAACAAGCAGTTTTGAGAGGTCTGTTGGTTATGTTCTTTGTTGAATAGTAACTAACAAACCAATGTTCCTTTCAAATTTTTTGACGATCTATTTCTTGTTTGTGTAGCAGATATGCAAATCTCCGAACTCACTTGTATTTTAAGAGGATGATCTTTAAGAATTCTTGTAGTTAGAATAGGAAACTGACTTTTTTGTTGTATCCAAAGTGTCATGTCCAGCCTCTGCACCATCATCTTCATCATTTCTAAGACGTCCAAATATGCTATAATCTTCCAAAAGCAGGCATATTTGATTCAAACTATAGTTCAATGCTTGTGTTTCCACAACAACAGATACTCATTTAAGCTAGTAGCATTAACATTGTTATTGTTGTTAAACATTAACTTCCCTTCCTCTTGATCATTACTTTCACTATCTTTTCTTGGATCTTCATCAACCTTCTTTCCATCATCACTTGAAGGTTTGGATCCATCATCATGAGAACTCTTTGGATCTTGGGAATATGGTGGATCAGCAGTCCATAATGGTAGCAAAATGTAATCTTTGACAGGTTCTGTCTCCTTTCTAGCTTGACCTGCATTATCACTTGCTTTTGTACTTCAAAACCATTTGAGACTGTTCACCTTTTTCCTGTGATTTTCCCTCCTTTAGGGTTCCCTCCAAAAGCAACATATCCTCTATCTATCTCTTCATAGTTTGTAAGATAGGACATGTTCCCTGTTATGTACCTTGAGCATCTACTATCAATCACTCCTTGATCCTATAAATCCATTTGTGGATTGCCCTGCACATTAGATAAGAAAACTTGTTTCTTTTGGGGACTTAAGCCATCACAGACTTGGATATGCCTTATGCATCAATATAATCAAACTTCTTTAGGGTGATTGATGCACTGTTGTGTTTAGAAACATGGTCTAAAACTTTAGTCTTTGGTTTCCAAACCCAACAAGCTGAGGCCTTAACAGCATTAAAACTATTTCCCTTAACAGCATTAACTACTGCTTTTGGCCTAGCAGTATTAATTTTTTTACCACTAACAGTATTAAGCCTTTGATCAATATTACTATTTTTGAATGTTGTGTTCTTATGAATGGGCCTCTTAATAGTTGAATGTGTTGTTTTAGAAAGATATAACATTGGTCTAGTAGCATTCACTGTTGTTTTTGAGTGAGCAACATTAACTTGTCTATCAGTATTAATTGATACAAAACCAGACTTCATTAGTATTGCTCTTAGAACTAAGTTCTTTTTAACACAGGGGTAAGTCTTTTTAGCAAAGTTTTGACGATTCACCCTTTGAGCATTGTTCCAAACAGGTTTTACCATCCTTTGATTTTGAAACAGTTTTTTTGATATAATAGCAATCAACTTGCAGAAGATAAAATCTTCCACCACATCAACAGGCCTTAATTAAAAACATACTCAATAATGCTTCTTAGTATTTGAGACATCATATTGTTCTAATTTCTTTGATTGCCTCTTGGACTGTGAGTGTTTTGCCTATGTTGCTCAACTTGTTTGACAGTTTTCTTAGAAGATTTTTCTTGTTGTTTAGATTTGACAAACTCTTTCTTACTAACTACATTAGGCTCATCATCTGACACCCATTCTTCAATAATTGGGGAATCATCATTCTTTCTAACTACCTTAGGCTCTTCTTCACTAGACATAGCTTTACAGTTCTCAACTACAGGCTCATTAACAAACTCATCTAAACCGGTAAAAGACAATTCAGGTGTTGGAGGCATGAAATTTCATGTATAGAGAGGTAGAACTGCATTATAATTTTCATAGCCTAAACATTTCTTGCAATTGTCAACTATCTGACACTCTATGAGCTTGTTTAAACTTTTAGATGCATTTTCACAATATCTACACTAAATTGTAATGCATCTTTTTTCATTTTGAATATCTTATTCAATCTTCTTCTAAGCATCATTTAATAGTTATTTCACCTACATAATATCCCATTTTAAGCCAATAATTTTTTCTAGCATAAGACATACTCATTCTTTTTAAAAATTTAAGTTTCTCTTCACTGTTTCTAAACTTGATTTGTGTCTACACTAAAACCCTTAAACTAATTCTCTAAGATCTCTTATAGTTAATCATGTTGGATTTAAAGAAATATTAACAGTTTTATCCATACAGATTTATTTTGAACAATTTGAATCATTGGATACCTCTGAGTCAGAACTTGAAGATGAGTAAGCCATGAGTGCATAATTAGGCCCTTCCTCTGCCTGATCACTCCAGTCATATCTACTAAGGCCATCACATGACACCAAAGCTGTGGAAGTAGATGTTTCCATAGGCACACTCCTTCTTGAGCTTTCCTTGTTCTTGTGCTTTATTTCTTGGAGCTCTGCACTCCCTAGAAAAATGTCCCCTCTTGTGGCAGTTGTAGCACTTCACTTTGGACTTATCAAAACCAATAGTCTCATTGCCATTAATAGTAAGCTTCCTTCCTGTATTTTTAAAAAACCTTCTAGCCCTCATAGTCAACATGGCTATTTGCCATCTCAAATCCATCTCTTCTATTCACCAGACGGATATGTTATAAGTCCCTTATGAGCAAGTTGAGGAACTATATGGTTGACTAGCAAAGCATGAACACATAACATCATCAACTCAAGTTATCACTATTTGTAGAGTAAGAGTATTAACTTGAGTGCTAGCAGTAGTAACTCCATAAACAGCATTAACTGCTTCATTAGAGCTGCTAGTGTTCTTATTTGAAGAACACACAAAAGCCATGTTTTGTGTACTTGAACTTGAGCTAAACATCCCTTTAACCTTCTCATGTTCATGCACCATAAGGTCTTAATAGAGATCTCCATACTCATTGTATTCTAATCAGCTTTATATCCTCCACACAATAGCTTGTGTGTTTCCACACAGGTACAGCTTTTTAATAACTTTGATTAACATCTTCTTTAAAAGCTTTTCATCCAAAAGCTTCACTAACTCACAAGCTATTGAAGCCTATCAAAGGGTTATTGGTCAAGCATCTCTGAGCATGAGCAGTGAAGTTTTCATATTGCTTAGCTTTAAAGATTTATCTTTGAGTCTTCTTAGTAGCTACATTCCCACCAAATCTCTTTTCTACAGCTTCCAGCAACAGCTTAGCATCCTTTATAGAGTTAAACTTTAACTAATGTTTATTGGGAATGCACATCATTAAAGTACTTCTAGCCTTTACTTCTAATCTTCTCTGAGCCTTATCTTCAGCAGATGTAATAGGCATTACTTTTTCAACACCTTTTACAACTGCTATTTTTTGCAAGGTTGCACCATTCTCTATAACTTCTCACAATACATAGTCTATCATCTGGATGTATTGGTCAATCCCCATCCTCCATAACTCAAACTCACCTAGTTTGAGCATGGGAACTTTGAATGCAGCCACCATGTATGCAGAATCTTGATCCATATCTTCTAGCAAAGTTTCTCAAAGCAACAAGCTCTGACACCACTTGTTGGTCCCACTTCAATAGATCAAATTCCTTAAGCTTGTATAAGGATTAGTTATATTAGATAAATCTAACACAACTATAGTAGAAACTTTATTTGAATGTATTAAAGATTATGCGGAATCTAATCTTTAATATTAAGAAGAACTATCAATGAAACGATAATTATATGAGCATATAATTCAACAAACAAAAGATTCAATATTATTAATAATACGAATACTCTCAAAGTATTAAGGTTACAAAGACCTTGAAGCTATGATAATTCTATTAATGACTCGTATCAAACTCTATGCCCTAAAACCTCCTTTTATACACCAAGGAGTCCTAAACGGCTTACAATACTTTCCTAAGAATATCAAATCTTTTAAACAAATAAGTTATACATATCTTTTACACAAATAACTCATATAAATCACATAAGCAGTACTAACTAACTCAGTAGTACTAACTTCTTCACTAGCAGCATTAACTTTGTACTAACAGTAGTAACTTTTATACTAGCAGTAGTAACTACTTAGCAGTTTTTCTTCTAAGTCTCTGAGCAGCACTAATATGCACTAGCAGTAGTAACTTTACACTAGCAGTGCTAACTGTGTACTAGCAGTAGTAAACACTTAGCATTTTTCTTCTAAAGTTCTTGAGCAGTACTAACACAACTGAGCAGCATTAACTCTGATATGAGCAACAGTAATACTAGCAGCATTAAAAAGGCTTTTAATCCCAACAAAATAAACAACTTGATTGGTCTAATTTTTTCTCATAAGATTTAATTTGATGGAAAACTCCAAAATAATGTAATTCTTTTATTATATAAAATATGTATAGACATGAAGTTTACACATAAATCAAATTTATTTTTAAATTTAATATAAAGTTGACATTGTTTAATGCTTTCTACATGTAATATTACACCCACGCGGTTCAGAGTATAAGCATAACTAATAATTATGTTTTAAATTAATTTTGTTTTATGTGTACTTGTAAGTTGTACTTTCATTTTGATACTTATAATCTCGTGCATCTATAGATTTTTTGTATCACACTTAAATTATTTATCGTTATCCGTATTTTAGTTTTTAATCCATGTACGCACAGGTTATTAAACGCGGATTAGGTTCGTACAATGACTATACCTAATAATAATATTTCAACTATATTTGTCTTTTGAAAATATTTAATTAGTTATAATCATTTTAAAACCCGAGCAAATATAGTTAAAATATTATTATTAGTTATAATTATTTTGTGAGCCTAATCCGCATTCACTAACCCGTGCGTACATGGGGTAAAAACTAGAATACAAATAACTATAACTATTTTAGTTATAATACTGAAAATATGTAGATGTACGTGATTATAAGTATCAGAATTGTAGAAAACTATAAAGGGAGGGGTGGAATAGTTTTACCGATTAAAATTTAAGTTTCAAAATTATAAATCGTGTTTATGTGAAGTTAATGATATTGATTTGATCTACATATTAAGAAATAAATAATAGGCACAATTAAAGATAGAGTTAGAAGAGATGAAACCGTGACACAAGTATTTATAGTAGTTCGGCTACAAGGACACCTTCCATGCCCTACTCCACTCCTCGAGTTCCCAACTCAAGAGTTCATAAACACTAGTCCATAATCTCCTTGTCCGGCGGAGAAGCTTTACAACGTCGCTTACACTTTTTCCGGTACAAAGCTAAATACCGGGTTCTAACAAAGGTATAACCAACCTTATGTTGCTTACACTTCTTCTTCATCTGGAATGACTTTCATTAGACTTTGAAGCTCTGCTGTGTCTTTATCCTCATCCATCTTCTACTTCTTAGTATTATCTTGTTCCAACTCTTCTCCTACTCTCTTTGAACTACCTTCCACCAAGTCTGTTCTGGAGTCAACAAATGTATTCACCCCTTTGAAAGCTCTGTCAAACATCTTCTGAATAGAATCAAAAGATTTGTTCTTTAAGTCTTTGAGCTTTTTTCCTTCCATATTCTTCAGGTAAGTACACATGATTTTTCTTTGTTGAGCTTGTGTTGGTAGTTTGTTTCTTTTCTCTTCTGCTCTCTTAGCTGCAAAATGCTTTCTTCTTTTCTCTAAGAGTTGTTGAAATAATGTAGCCTTTTCTGAATCAGACAACTCTTCTTGTTCTTGTGCTTGCAATCTTTCAGCCAATTGATGATCAACATCAATCTTTGCTTGAATATCATCCTATTCTTCAATCAAAGCAATATTGGCTTCTTTTTCTTTTTCAGTTTTCTCTCTTGCAAGTCTTTCTTCTTCATCAAATTCAGCTTGTAACTTTAAAGCAACTTCTTCATTAAAACTGATTTGATGTTTCTTCTTCATATGCTTCACAGGTTCTTATATTATTATTCTTTTAGCCTTGTCCTGTGATTGTTGTAAAGAAATTGTTGTTGTTGTTGTAGATGGCTCTTGAAAAACAATCCCTTTCACCTTGGGTTTTTAAGTTTTTAATGCTTCAAGTGCTTGAGCCAAAGTAATGTCTTCAGTAGTTATTGTAACAATTGTTGCAGCAGTACTAACTTAAGCAGCATCAACTACTTTTTCAACAACATTTTCATTTTGTCTTGCAACAAACACCTCCTTATCATTTAAAGCATCCACATCAAACATCTCATTATCATCATCATCTTGAACATTAACCAGGGTAATGTCTTTATCTGCATCAATAACATTAATCCTCCTTCCCTGTTTGGATGCATCCTCGCCCAAATCTTCTTTATTACCAGAGGATTCTACCCTAGCTGTCAAACCAACTTTGTATAATCTCTTCAGCTTATGAGTTCTTGAACTTCTTTTCTTTTCAAGCTTCTTGACCCTCCTTTTCAAACTAGCAATCTCATTAGCTTGAGTAGTCTTTGTCTTCTCTAAATCAAGAACTCTGAATTGTAAAGTGGTACATAGTTCCATCAATTCATTAAGTTTAAGTCTATCCTTATCACTTTGAAGTGTGTTACCTCTTGTGAGCAGTGAATCATTAGAATGTTTAGATACATTCTCAAACCTAGTTTGAGCAATAGTATCCCCCATTGTTTCTTGGCACCTAGGACCACCACCTGAAGTAGTTCCTAGGGAACTAGATTCATTAGGTGTTGCCTTGGATCGGGTCTTAGTTATGTTATCATTGTCCTGCTCTGCTTCTAAGCTAGAAGCAGTAGTGGCAGCCCTTACCAAACTGTCATCCAATTCCTTATAGATAGCCTCATATGCAACATTGTCACTAGGATCACTAGGCTGAGGTACCCGAGTGTCCTTTCTTTTAGGCTTCCTAGGTTTTTGTGTCTTTTATAGTTGAGTAGATGGTTGAATAATGGTGGGTGTGTGATGGGGATTAGTTGGAATTGTTGAACCTTCACCTAATTCTTGTAGGTTTTGTACCACCATTGTTGGAAATAAAGGTGTTACTCTACCAGAAAAACCTTTGCCTACCCTTCTCATATTTCTAAATATCTTTTTAGTGTGAGAGGGTGCCAATGATAAATTCTCTTGTGAGTAGAATTATCATCAAGTTGGTGTTCAAGAAACTGTATATACCTTAGAATATATTAACATTTAAATATTTGCCTCAGAACATTATACAAGTTTCAACTCATACTTTCAAAATATGAACTTTAAAAAAGTTAGTATTCTGATTTGTTGTAAGCCAGATTAATAGTCAGTTGTCATAGTGCTACAAAAGCATTTAATGCAGTAAGTCTTTGGACTTAGACATTGTAGAATAGTATGGATCAGAAATTTCCATTTGGAGAGAAGAATGGCTTATAAAAAGTGAGCTTCTGTAAAATTTTCTCATACCCCATCAATGCAAGTTGTTCAAAAATGGTAGAGTTTAGTAGATAATCAATACCTTCCTCATCTTCTAGTTTAAGATCTCTTCTCACAGATGCTTCACAAATAATTATCTTCTTGCCATCTACTAGGACATGCAACTGTACTTCCCCATTGATAGTTTTGACCACACCAATAGACCAGAATTCTTCAATGCAAGATATATATATATATATATATATATATATATATATATATATATATATATTTATTTATATATTATACTTATCAGTAGGATTAACCGTTAATGCATATTCTTTTAGGTTGCAGCATTTCAGAAATCTACAATTTGTTCACAACAACCCATCACTTTTTACGGGTTCTAGACAAAATGTGCCCATGTGTCATCGGAGTTTTCCAGCAAACTTAGATTCGTCTCATTTGTGTTGGGTATTGATAATGGATGATAATATTGAGTTAGGGTTTGTTGATAATCTAGTTATTTGAAAGATTAAAAATCGATTAAATGATTGATTGACACTTAATCGTAGAACTTTATAAAAATATTCATCAACAACTTTAGTTCTCCCAGGCAGTGGTAAGTTAGCCATGGCCAGCATGAACCCGTTACAAGCAGTAGTAAGGTGAATTGCTAGCAGCATTAGAACGCGTAGAACACCAACAGTAGTAAGTTATGCCTAGCAGCATATAACTTTGAGTCACCAGTACTTAACTCCAAATTCCATTCACCAAATAAGCTTTTCCAATCATCAATCTAACACTTGTTCTTGCCTTTTCTTCAAAAATGTTAGTTCTCTTAAACTAAGAAAACACAATCCAAGTAATTTTCATATAATTATCACAGTATTTATAAATACTTGCAGTTTCTATGTTTAACTATACAGTAGTAATCTCAACAGTATTAAGTCATACCAGTAGACCTACATCAGTCATTACTTAACGAACACAACAGAACTTTTACTGTACATGAATAATTAGTACTTACTAATTCATACAAAACTATACAAATAACCTAGAGATAAAAGACTTTAAGATTAAGTCGATTCCCGATTACTATCAATCCAAAATTATTGAAATCTATTTAGATCAAAAGCTTTTGTGAGCAAATTGCCAAACATTCTTGTCAGTATGGATTTTGAATATTTTGAATAATTCTTTTCATTGCACTCTCTAAAAAATGATGTCTTGATCCTCTATATGCGGGGGGGCTCAGATTTGTTTTTTAATGAAAAAACATGATTTTTAACATTATGTCAATATAGTATTGTTTTTAATCTAATAAAGATCATTGGTATGCATATATATGCATAAAATTGTATCCATAATCAAGTAGTTGATTCTGAATCCAAAGTACTTGTCCATTTTCCTTCTTTGAAACCCATTGTCCAACAGATATGTTGACAAGGTTTCATACCAAGCTTTAGGAGCTTGATGTAGTCCATATTGTGCTTTTTCAACTTTGTATACTCTATTAGGAAAGTCTGGATCTTCAAATCCTGGTGGTTGACATACATACACCTCTTCTTCAATCTTCCCATAGAGAAAAACACTTTTTACATCCATTTGATACACCACAAGTAAGCTAAAAATAGCCTAATTGCTTCAATTCTTGCAACAAGGGCACAAACTTTATCATAGTCAATCCCTTATTCTTGTGTGTACCCTTGAGTAACCAATCTTGCTTTATTTCTTATTACAATTCCC